>JAFVLL020008161.1:0-12192 GCA_021397915.2 Tor tambroides
TATATATATATATATATATATATATATATATATGTGTGTGTGTGTACATATATAACTTTACCCACATACACAGAGCACACTAAAAGCAGTATATACTACATAGCAAATCTAAATTGTTTATTTCATTGCTGTTGCCCAACTCTAAAAGGCTAAATGTGGACAATTAGGCATTATGATATTTAAAATATTATGAATGTCTGTAAAGCGGCTTTGAAAAAAAAGTGCATTGTGAAAGGTAGTGTACAAATAAAACTGACTTAACTTTAGCTTTGGTCCAGTTAGACCATTGGCCTACACAAGCTGCACTCCTAGTCCAGGTGTGAGGAGCATCAACTTTCAATGGCTTGGCTTCACATTCACCAGTCAACAGAAAATAGTCATGTAACAGTAATCATGTGGGAAAAGTGGGAAATATTTGCCAGTTTTCTGCATTCTTGTCTTAAGTACATTACCATAAACATTTTTCAACCATTGGCAGTTTATTTAGTGTCCACTCCGGCTCCAGGATGGCCACTTTCTTACTGTCACAATCGTTGCAGGAATGTCCAAAGACGACAAAGATAAATTTCAAAACACATAGTTTAATAAAGATTCATACAGAAATCCACAGCAGGTAAAGAAACAACGCAGCTTCCAAAGACGAGACTTAACAATGAACACAGGAAAAGGTTGAACTTAAATACACTGATAAATGAGGCAAATTACTGATACACAGCTGAACAGAATGAACTAATGTCATTAGTAACCCTGACAAAACGAAGAGAAGTGGAAAAAGAATAAAGGAAACTATGAAATTAATGAAACGAACTAAAAGTCCATGAAGTAGAAACTAACATATTCATGACATTATGCCCCCCTGGGAATGGTGTGTCTTTGCGCTACAGAAGATCCAACTGAGGAGGGAGGGTGGGGGCTCTAGAGGAGGGTGTAGAGCAGGAGAAAGGCCAGGACTGGGAGAAGGAGATGGCAGAAGGAACCAGGGTGGAGATGATGAAGGGAGAAGCCAGGAGCAGGAGGACGAGCCAGGTGTGGACCCAGAGCAGAGCAAGGATTACAGCCCACGACAGAATGGAGGGAGAAGCCATGATAGAGGTAATGCTAACAACACCAGGGGGCTGACTGATGGAGACAAAGCTGCTTGAGGAGCCCAGGGTGAAGGCGGAGAACAGAAGAGCCAGGGTGACACCGTGGGTCTGAAGGGCCAAGGCAGAGTCGACAGCTCATGCGACTGAGGCTGGGACCCGGAAGACTGTGGCAAAGCCAGAGCGACTGAGGACCAAGGAGGCTCAGGAGGAAAGGAGGAGCTAGATGGAGCCAGAGAGATGGAGGGACGAGGCGAAGCCAGAGGAGCGGAATCCTGTAGCAATGGAGGGTCAACGACTGACCAAGGTGGAGCTAGTGGGATGAGGGAGCCCGGTGGAACCAGTGGTATGACGAGCTACGGTGGAGACGAGGGAGCTAGGAGCCAAGGCAGAGCCGATGAGTCGAAGGGCTAAGGTGGAATCCAGGACTTGGAGGCTGGAGGCGGAGACATGGGATCCTCACACCAAGGTGGAGCTTGAGACTGAAAGACCCGAGGTGAGACGGAGCACCAGAATGGCGCTGACTGAGGGTGAGCTGAGGGGTTTGCAGGAACCAGCGGAGACAGGGCTGAAGAACTGGCAGATATGTGAAGAGGATGCAGGAGAGGGAGGCTGGGAAGGAACACGAGGATCAGGAAATTCAGGGCTGGACAGAACCAATACGATGACACATGATTAAGGGCTGGACGGGACTAGCAGGATGACGATTGGCTGGGCTCTTGGTCGGGAGTGTGGCTGGAGATGTCCTCCACTGGAATTATGGTAAAAGGCAATCCATAGTGCACCAGTACCCACTCCACAAATGCGGTGAAGCTGCCCCAAGGACCTTCCCCGGACAGTTTGGCCTTAGTCGAGGTGTTGTGTCTGACATAGTAGAAAGTACAGAGGCAGCTGTCCAGGTAATGAGTCTGGTATGCCAGGTTTAAAAATTCCCTCGTGTGGTCCTTGAGGGAGCTATCTTCTTGCTCCAGGCAGAGGAGCTTGACAGTGGGGATATCCATTTAGGGGAGAAAAGCCATAAAATAAACTATTTTGCACCTGTCTTCTGTCACAATCTTTGCAGGAATGCCTGAAGAAGACAAAGATAAACTAGAAAACAGAGAGTTTAATAAAGGTCCAGAAATCCACAGCAGATTAGCTGGCTCGGGTGTGTTTAATTATGGCTAGAGCTAAACTCTGGATGGTTGTCCCAGAGGAGGAGGATTGGAAAATCCTGGAATACTGCGAAATGGGCAAACATTGTGTCCTGAGTAGCATTTTGATTTCAGATACATAACCACTGCTTCCTCTTGGTATGGATTTATGTAGCTAAACATTTCTTCCAAAACTCCAGATCTATCTCCACATTTCAGTAGTGTTAAAGGTTTATCAAATGAGGGAGGCTGAATAGCATGTATAGATAGTGGCCATGTCTGTCTAGGTCAGGGGTAGCATCCCTGCTCTTGTAGGGCTGCCACTTTGCTGAGTTTAGCTCCAACCCTAATCAATTGCACCTGAATATGTTAATCAAGGTCTTCAGGATTACTCTGAACAACATCCAGGTGTAGGAGCAGACTTGGAACTAAAGTGTGCAGGAAAGTACCCCCCTTCCCCTTCCCCCTCCCCCAGAAGCAAAGATGGCTACTCCTGCTTCAGGCCAGTGCTTCTCAAACCTGTCCTGGAGACCCCCACCACTACGCATTTTGGATGTCACCCTTATCTGCCACACCCAATTCAAGTCTTGCAGTCTCCACTAATGAGCTGATGAGTTGAATCAGGTGTACTAGTTGAGTGAGAGATCCAAAATGTGCAGTGGCTGGAGGTCTCCAGGACAGATTTGAGAAGGACTGCTGTAGGTAATCTGCAAAGGCAACTGTGGATTATTACTGAGCCTCTCACAACTCTTCTGTTATTGCAGTGGGATCTTCTCTTCTCTCTTTTCATAAGTACTTCAAGAAAAATGTTCTTATCAAGGATCCCTCTAGGGCAACTGTTACCCTGCCTGCTGTGTGGCGATTTGCTCAAAGTTTTAAACACCAGTATTTTTTTGCCAAAAGATGAAAAGAGTAAAAGGAAATTGGATTTTTAAATACCTGAGGCCACTGGATAGAAAGCACAATGTTTACAATTCCACCAATGGATAAGGTCTGGTTTAACTTTTAGACTATATGAAAGGTAGCTATGTGCATTCGTTTCACAAAAATAGGTATAGCCCCAAGGCCACACGTACTGTAGTAATCCCAAACTATGAGATTTGTTTTATGGGGGATTTATTGCCTTAAGAAGTAGTTTTTTGGTGGCTTTTGTTTTAGTTGGGTGGACTGCAAAGTAAAAGCCAACATTTCAAGGAAGCTTATTTGATTCTTGTTTAGATTGATCACCAAGCAACAATTTTGTTTTCAAAATATATTCATAAACGTTTGTTTACAGAAGTGCACGAAGGTTCATGAGAAAAGTTTTAACTTTCCATGTCGAGAGAAAAGAGTGAATGAATTGATAAGTGAAAACAACCTTGTTACGTCTTTGTTTTGATCTGTATGATTCATCCCAGTATTCCAGTATTGTCCTTGAATTTCTTCTGCATGCCTTAATTGAGCTTCTCTTTCAAAGGAAAGCAATGTTTTCTATTAGCCATTTTGAACTCTTTCCAGGCCGCAGATTCACATCCAATAGTATTCTTAAAGCTCTTCAAATGACTCTGTGTGCGGGCTATGAGGTGACATCAGTCACGAAAAACATGCAGGTGGTTTTTCCCAAATATTATCCCATCGCAATCATCAAGAGACTGTTTATCACTGGATATCCAATCCAGTAACAGAAATCAACAGTTGGCCAAACCTGAGATTTCAATGGAAATATTGCAACTGATGGATGAAAGATGGTTTAGAAAGATTAGAGTGAGAACAGAAGAAGAATTTTCAGATAAGCACCCCAAGTGGTTGTTTATTTTGTTTTGATTATGGGACGTCTAGGGAGACACGCTGATGGCTGCACCGCAAACATTCATCAACATTCCTTCTTAATTGTGGAATTCTGGATGAACACTGTGCTACATGCGTGGCACAGCAATGGCTGTGTGGTCGGACGTTTATTTTTGTAGACCCGGTGCCTGTTACCACTTTGCTTGTTTGGAAATCTAGCTAACAGGAGACATCGGGTTGGAGTCTCTGAAAAAATGTGAATGATATCAACTTATGTTGTCTTACATGTTTTAGGCACGTGTTGTAAGTTATTTCTCCATGCTTTTTGTAGAATGTATACAGTGCCACATTGTTTTTGCAAGCAAACAGCCCATTTGTAAGGAGAGATTTGTGTTTTTACCTTCACAAGATCACTGATCATATTTGATGGCGTATACATTGGACACAGTTGTGGTTAACACATAAGCCAAAAGTTAAATGCTTGTGTGAATGCACACCA
The DNA here is from genome assembly GCA_021397915.2 of Tor tambroides. NCBI lineage: Eukaryota > Metazoa > Chordata > Actinopteri > Cypriniformes > Cyprinidae > Tor > Tor tambroides. The sequence continues at coordinate 4,482 of JAFVLL020008161.1, forward strand.
TTTACACATGCTTGTATACATTAATTCATGCCTTGCTTTGGATGCCTGCCAATTTTTGGGCATGTTGTTGATGTGCAATAAGAAAAATGTCTGTCATGGCTTTGGTCCAGAGATTAGTCACAGGTGAAAGTCCTTACTACATTATCATCTGCCTCTGTTGCGATGCCCATGCTTTTCCCTTGGCTATTGTGTGTGTTGGATTAACTGATGAATGGGGTTTCCTGAGCTGTCACATGGGTCACCTCAGGGAGGTCCTTCATCAGGTGCTTTACAGTTGTGTGAACTCTAAGTGCCAATGGAGCCCATAAACATAACGGATGTTAATGGTTTTGCCCTAATGGAGTGTTCTGGTATAAAATGGACTCTTAGCATGTTGAGTTGAAGGAGCTACATGCTCATAAAAGCCCCTGTCTCTGGAAAGACACACACCTGCTTTGGTCTCCTAGCTTGCTGTTAAAAAAAAAGTTAATGCGGACCAGATTGGGGAAAGAGAGAACATGGTTGTAATGGATTCTTGAGAGTGATATTAACAGTTGCTGGACAGCTTCTTTGATTGCTCTTGCATGCACAGAATTTGCAATGTAGTGATAATTATGGTGATAATTTCAACTTTTAAGGTGAAGGGACAAGATTTGCATTATCTAAAACAGGACTTTAAGTCTTGAGTATCATTAAGGATCTCAAGTCATTGTCTCTACAGGAGTCAAAGCTCAGAATTGCACAAACAGGAATCGTTATTGTGGTAATCACTCTCATGGCGACCACTCGTCAGTATGGTACATACATAAGTACAGGCAGACACTCACAGACATTCATCTATTTAGTGTAGCATCTCATATCATTCCAAAGGAGTAGCTATCCTGTTTTATCCTCTGTAGGACAAGTTTTCCAGAAACTTTGCACTGCAGGGAATTTATCCGTTGGTATGTCATAATAAGTGTCATATAAGGTTGACAAATAAATGCGGTCCACCAATGCTGGACTCTGTAACCTTGTAGGCAGCACTCCATCATGTAACATGACGGTTGAGGTTCGAGTAACATGAGTTATCAGAGTACTTATTATGCAAATACATATTTACTCTCCACAGAATATTTGAAAAAAAAAAAAGTATTACAGTAACTTAAAACACAAAAGTATTCATTATGTTTACATTATTGACACTGTGATCATTTTCACCATGTGTCTCCATCTCTGGCTCCAGGGCTTATCTGGATGTGAAAGAGCTAAAAGAGATCCTCAAGCTGGACGGTTCCATGCACCTCAATATCTTCTTTGCCAATTCCTCAGATGAAGACCTTGCTGGAGTCGCTACCTGGCCATGGGACAAGGAGGCACTGACACATCTAGGTATAGAAAATACTGGATAAACGCAATCCAGGTCACGAGTCTGAATTGAGTTCTTGCAGTCATATAAGTCTTACTCTGTCACACTCTGTACCTTCACCTTCTTTTAGTGGTTCCTATTCTCAAGATCCCTGCTTATTTTCTTAGCGGAAGTATAACTGATACAATGACATGAAATGTACGCAAAGGAATATGACAAAAATTACAATATATTTTCGTTCCATTTACTCTGCAAGATATAATGTGTAGTTTTTTGGGGGTTTTTGGACACGCATAGTTTTTTTGTCCTTGCTGATTACAATTGCTTGAGCAAGAGTTGTACTGGTTCTTAAAAGTATTGAATTATAACATGTCCACACTAAAATTGGTTAAACGGGTGACTTGAAAGTGAAAAAAAATAAAAATAAATAAATTTTCTGTTTATGCGCATTCAATGAGGTCTGATCTGCCTGTGAAAAAAAAATGGATATGGTTGACAGTTTAGCTTTCATTCCACTAATTCTAATTACTAAATAAAGCTTGGAAAACAATACTCTTCTTTAACTTAAATACATTTGTATTTGCAGAGTTCATTTGCATAAACAGATAAATCCTTTTATTAATTTTTCATAAAACATGTTTTTTTTTTTTTATTGTGCATTCTAAATAATATCAATCAAACTGCAGTTGGGTTGTTTTGATTAAGTAATAATAACCCCAAAAAATACAGGTAACTTACAAAATTAAAGTTCATTGAAATTGTATTTTTATTCATATTAAAAGTTAATTTTTAGCAAAATCCAACAGACTCCAACAGTCTTTTTTTTTTTTTTTTTTTTTTTTTTTTTTTTGGTAAAAAGCAGATAACTCCACATTTCATGCTTCAGAGTTAAACAAAAATTCTCAGTTAATATTTGTAATCTCCTAATATTTATCATCTCCTCAGCTGACAGTGTAGACGCCTGACAAACTTTGTTGTTGTGATTACACGCAATACAGGAAACCTTTTACGCCCCGAAGAAGATATCACATATGGTTTCATCAAGTTCGTTGAAATTATCCATCCTCGATCACTTTTAGTCAGCTTTGACAAAACTCCTCTCAGCTTGCACGTCTTTTCAAAGAGACTAGCAGCCTTTCAACTTACCTGAATACTGCGCGCTGATTCACTAAAATGGACGTATTGGCTTCTGTTCACAAACAACAAGGGCGCTTGTTGGCTTCTGCAGTAAAACATGAACTCGCGATGCCTTGTCAGCGGACAATACCGGCTTTTGTGACAAAACATGTTTCAGAAAGTGCTTTATGTGGAGAATAACGCATGGCAGTCAGCTATTTTTTATTTATTTATTTATTGGTTTTTGCATATGCACTCTTCTTTTTCAAACTGCATAGTATAACTTACTTAGCTACAACAAGTGATAAGAAACAATCCTGGATATTTAAGAACAAGCACATTAGGGTTTACACTGTGTACTTTTCCTCGCCTCTTCATAGGTGGCATAGTTCTGAATCCATCTTTCTACGGTACATTTGGCCACACTCATACCATGATCCATGAGATTGGTCACAGTCTGGGACTGTACCATGTGTTCAGGGGTATCTCGGAGATCGAGTCCTGCAACGATGCATGTTTAGAGACTGAGCCTTCACTGGAAACTGGAGATCTGTGTGCCGACACCAATCCCACACCCAAATACAAGTACTGCAGGGACCCTGAGCCTGGCAACGAAACGTGTGGCAACCACAATTTTGTTCACACGCCCTTCAATAATTACATGAGTTACGCAGGTAAAAACATATATTTGGAGACTCTCCTATTTAATCTTGATTGAAAAAAAAAACAGTAACACTTTATTTTAGGGACCAGTTCTCACTATTAACTAGTTGCTTATTAGCGTGCATATTACTGTCATATTGTCTAGTTATTAGTGCATATTAAGCACATATTAATGTTTTATTTTGCATGACCATATTTTGGATCCCTTAATCCTATATGCCATACCTAAACTTAACAACTACCATACTAACTGTTAATAGGCAGCAAATTAGGAGTTTATTGAGGCAAAGTCATAAGTAGTAGTTAGTTAATAGTGAGAATTGTTCCCAAAACTAAAATGTGACTGAAAAGACATGACAAAAAAAAAATCATACATGCCTTGATGTTTCTTTGTTTTCTTAACACATAGCATGCCTAATGTTATCTCACATTGACTCTTTGCTAATTATAAAATCTGCATAAAATTAGTAGATTATTGTTAAACAATGTAATTTGAAATGGTTTATTTCACTCTTTGTTTAGATTATAACCATTCTACAATTGTAATTGATATTATGATTATGATAGACTTTCATATTATAAATTATTGATCACTTGGAAATTTGAATACATTTTCAATTTTGCACAACCTTTTTTTTTTTTTTTTTTTTTTACAGTAGCTGTTACTCATGTCACCTCAAATTACCAACTATCAAAAATGAAAAACCATTGATTGATTTTTATATTGGTCTTTGACCTTTTAAACAGGAATGCGTTTTCATGTGCTATGGATCTGTCAGGAACTAGGCCAAATAACTGTACTTTCTCTCCATTTTTCCACAGATGATGACTGCACTGATTCCTTTACACTTAATCAGGTAGCTCGCATGCACTGCTACTTGGACCTCATATACCAGACCTGGCAACCCGACTATCGGCCCCCTCCAGTCCCCATGTCACCCCAAGTGGTAGAACAGGGACAAGACTCCATTACTGTGGAGTGGTTTCCGCCCATCTCTGGCCACTTCTATGACAGGTGAACTGAGGTTGCAATGGAATAGCAAGTACCCTGGGGACTATTTTTACAAATATATGTGGCATTATACACATGAGCATTTGGACAGATGCAATCTGATATATGAAATGTTGTGGAATATAAATGTGGATGTACTGTAGGCAGAGGGGAGACATGTCTAAGCGTGTTCCGTTTAGTAAATATTGAAAGAGGAGAAGTAAGAGATATTTTATAGTCATTTTTTTTTTTAAATACAGTGAGAGAATAGATTGGAGGAAGTGCAAAACAACTGAGAATTCTCAGCGTCTGCCAAATCGCTAACACATGGTGTCAATTAATGGTGCACCGGCTGCGTCGCAGATACAGTGGAATTATTCACATTGCCTTCCAAAATCATCTTGTTGGCTCTAGAATATCCACATTTCATGACTCAGACCTGTGGAAGTTTGTTAGGTTGAGTCTCTTTGTTATTTTGCATCGGTTTTTATTGAGCTGAATGCAGTCTGAGATATTTAGTTGTGGGCCTGCAGACAGTCCGCGAGGGACCATTATGTGAGAGACAGGTGGAATTCACTGAGGCAAACAGCAGGGGGAATCCCCTTAGAAGGAGCATGTTGAGACATGTTGCTCTCAATCTTTCCGCTTGGACCATGTGACATTGTTTACTGTATATCCATATAGCATTCTAACTCCAGAGTCTGGCTGCTTAAGCAGCAACAAGATTTGTCATTGCTCTCTGGCAAAAGTGGTTAATGAGTCATAGGAGGTGATAAGGGAATTCTCACTCAAGAGCAGTCTTGGGAGCAATGTTTTTAAATAGTGTGACAGAAACATACAACAGTAATTTTTCCTATAACAGCTTACGTTTTCCAACAAGTAGTGGTGTAGTACAAAAGTTACATTATTAATTACATTTAGTGTACATTTTTCAATCAATCAATCAATCAATCAATCATTATCAGTTCTATTAAAAAGTAGATACTGCCAGCTACCAACAAAACATTACATTCAATTATTTTATTTTAAATATGGAAATATTTTAAATTATATACTGTTATTGTTTGATTATATAAATTTAACCATGTTTCTAGCACATAGAATAAGGATTTCATTATAAATCCTTAATAGAATATTTGAAGAGTTTGGTTCCATAACGCGATAAACGCCAAAAATTAGGTCTGCACAATAAATCGCACGTGATTGTCGTGCGCATCTCGTCAGTACAGCCGGTTCTGTGATTAGCAGTAAATCTCCATCACATGCTTTCAGATGGAGCGGCATTTAATACACAGAGCCGTAGATCACAGACAAGTTATGCAATATCGTGTTCATAATCGCAGATGAATCGCATTCGATTATGAACACGATATCGCGTAGCTTGTCAGTGAAAGTGTTTTTATTAATGCCATTAATATTTTTGTTAATACAGTGATTATTGAACAGTGGCTGATTGAATGTAGGCTATCTTTAGTCCAGTCCTGTATGTTAGTAGGCTATTGACCAAGTTCAGAGACTGTCATATGTGGATCAACTTACTTTGTTGTGTATTTTCAACCGTTTCAATATGAAAAAAATAACTTTTATATTGATTCAGTGGATTTATTGCATTTTGAAAAAAAAAAAAAAAAAAAAAATCAGTTTCCATAATCTGAATTTGAATTTTTGATGTTATTATAACCTAAAGATGCTATGTGAAAGTTTGAAACAGAAAATAGTGGTTTTCATCTTGCCACTTTCTTGGTAAAGTAAACACATTTTTACTGAAATTAATCAAAATGGATTTATAGCATTTTGGAACCAAACTCCTCATTTATTTATTTATTTATTTATTTGTTTGTTCGTTCGTTTGTTTATTTGATATAATAGAATCTGAAAAAAATTATTTACACTAAATGTGAGTAATAATCCTTGAAAATAATACTTTTGTACTACACCACCAATTGTTGGCAAAAGTAGGCTATTATAGGAAAAACTGCTGTACAGTACACTGTTGAAAACAGTTATGTTTCTGGGAAAAACTAAAACATGGTGAGAAATATTTTCATATTTAAAATAAAAATAATTCAATGTAACTTTTTTAGTTAAAAGACACTATAAAATTGCACAGTTTTCTGAGTTTTTCTGAGTCTTTACAAATGTAACCTGACTACATTAAACTCAGTGAACTCAATATTATCAGCACTTTCTATTTTTGGTATATATAATGATTTCTTCCACTCTGGAATGCAAATTTTTTTCTTGTAAAAAATAAAGCCCCATATTGGCGATTCCCATCTAACTTCCCATCCACTTGAATTTGCTGTATCTAAGTTGCATTTTGTCTATCTCTGTTGGTTTCCTAGAGAAGTGGGATCAGTATGTGATAAATGTGCAGAAGGTCGCGTCCTCCTGCAGTACGCCTCCAATTCTTCGTCCCCGCGTCCCTGCTCCCCGTCTGGCCACTGGAGCCCCAGAGAAGCAGAGGGTGAGTTTTTCATACCTCCGCCATCACATCACTTCTTCTAAACAAACTTGCTTTCCATTGGCTAGTCTTGCACCCAGTCAATGCTTCTTTAGAGAATCAACGTACCGACTACATCACAATCTATTACATGTGTTGTGTCTAAGATGCAAGTGCCAAAAGTGCCTGAATATTACACATTTTTCAGCTATCCTGATATAGAGAATTTGTCATAGAGGTGATTAACTCGTCTACTGTCTGCATTCCGGATAAGTGTGATTTAGTCTCAAGCAAAAGCCTTGAGAAAATATTTGTGGTCTGTGCATGTCCCTGGACAGATGCTTGTGTGAATTTCTGGTCCAGCATTCGTAATACTGAACTGTCTTTGCAACCAGAAAAGAAAACCTCAATGTCTCTGGCCCATTGAAACTCATTACAAATAGTTCGTCTCAGCGGGATGCTTGCTTAGCAGAGCCATACGAGTGTGCAGGCTCTCCTGGTCAGAGGCATGTGGTTACCAAAGTCTCTTGAGTTCATGACGGCAGCATCCCAAAGGAAATGTTTGTTATCTGTTTCCACGATGAATTTGCATCCCAAGAGTAAGATTCTCATTTCATATTCTCCTGGTATAGTAGGATATCCAAACCCGTAGATCTATTTCAAATCACATTGAAAATTCTTCTGCTTTTGTGCATAGAAAAATGTCGAAATATTGGGATTTTTTTCAAAGCAAACATTCTATGTAAACAATTCATAAAACCATTTTGTAAAGCAAGGGTTTATACAAATAAATGGTACCGAAATTTGTTGTGCTCATGTTTCATAAATGACATCCAATGACTGTTTTCAGACAGGTCTCTCAAACATTATAGTCCTGCCCTAAAATTTACAACCCAAATTCTGGAAATGTTGGGACATTTTTTAAATTTGAATAAAATGAAAACTAAAAGAATTTCAAATCACATGAGCCAATATTTTATTCACAATAGAACATAGATAACATAAATGTTTAGACTGAGAAATTTTACAATTTTATGCACAAAATGAGCTCATTTCAAATTCGATGCCTGCTACACGTCTCAAAATAGTTGGGACGGGGGCATGTTTACCATGGTGTAGCATCTCTTCTTTTCAAAACAGTTTGAAGACGTCTGGGCATCGAGGTTATGAG
>JAFVLL020008162.1:0-88493 GCA_021397915.2 Tor tambroides
TCTCTTTCTCTCTGGGTGAGGTGCAGTAATTGTCTCTGCTGGCAGGGCTGCTGAAGGCTTTATTGGATTGGAGTAGGATTTCAGGGACTGTGTTTAACATGCACCCAGGCGCTACAGTGCGCACACACACACACACACACATTCACTCAGCCAGTGTTTAAACAGGCTGCCATTAACAGTGAGGGAGGGAGACGGCGAGTGAGAGAGAGAGTATTTAGCAGCGTTTAGGAGGAGGCGGTGTTGCTCAACGAGCGGAAGCCTCGTGTGCTGACTCTCCGTGCCCCCTCTTTCTCCTCCCTCCTTTCTTCTGCTTCTGCTCTCTCCTGTCCTCCCCCTCCTGTCTTCCTTCTATCTCTCTCTTCTTCTTCTCCCTCATTAATATCTTATTATATTAGTGTTAGCCAGTGGGTGCTCCTTCCATCTTCACACATACTACCACCACACGCACTCACAAAAACACTGTACTGGGCTGAGAGTTATTTATAAACCTCTGTATCCCACAGACAGGAACTCACGAGGGAGAGAGTGAGGTAGAACAGATAGAGAGAGAGAAAGGAGGGGTGAGGTAATACATTTTTTCCACCTAACCACAACATTCCAAAATTTCTCTACAACTTGATTCAAGCGTGAACAATGTGTATTGATCGCAAAACAACAGCTTGCCACAAGCTAAAAATGATTAATTCGGTTTTAATACAGCTGTGTGTGTTGTGTGCATTTAATTACATACAGTCCTCCTCATATGTTTATATATCCCTTGCATAATCTGTAAGATGTTTAGCATTTTAAAACAAATAAGAGTGATCATAAAAACTGCATATTTTAGTATTGCCCTGAGGAACGTGTATATCAGTACATACATATAGTTCTTAAAGGGATAGATCACCTGAAAAAGAACCTTCTGTCATCATTGTGTATTCAAAACGTTTACGACTTGAATTAATTCATTTTTTTTGTGTAACATAAAAGGAGAAATTTTGAATAATGTGCTGGTCACTCTTTTCCTTGTTTTACACGGAATAGAGACTGGAGCTTTAAAACTTGAAAAATGCTATAAGATAGACTATGTGCCAGATTTACTAAACAGGGCAAATTAGCGTTAGAGCGCAATTCCATAAAAGCGCCGATGGGAGGGGAAAATTCTGCGTGTGATTTACTAACAATACGCACATTAAAGAACACAGACGCAACCAGATCATTTCCATAACGACCAGTGCAATCTACCAGGAGCAGCACAAATTACCGCCTGCTTTAAAACATGCTTTTTTGGGCGTTAAATAATGACACAAATACCAGTAATTTGACGAGTACAAACGTTAGTAAATTGCGTTGCGTGATTCATTTTAATACTCTCCGTCCATAAATTTTGCATCTGAAAGGGAAACTCCTACAAATGCATATTCAATAAGGTCAGGCACAAAAATAACTGTCCATGCCTTTTCAGCGCTAATTCTTCATTGCGCATCTTTGGTAAATCCTGACAGTACTATTTTAACACCAAAAGGCGGTTTGCACTGGTGCAAGCTGTTAGTAAATCTGGCCCTGAATGAGTTGTGCGCTCAGTCTTTTGAGGTAGTACAATACAGACCAAAATTCGGTTGGTGAGTTGAACTAGAGAGTTGAATCAGTCCAATTCTTTAATGAATCATTCTAACCAGTTTTATGATCTAGATGAACCTTTCATCGCAGATCTAGCTCAAAAGAGTAATTTGTTGATGATTCAGACATTTGGTGCTTCTCTCATGACAGTTTTTTAAAATTAATACTGATAATTAGTGTTAAAAACAGTGAGCTGCTTTACTAGCCAGGACAATCCAGGGTCTAGTACACAATCGCAAAGAAAAAAAAAGTAATAGCTCAAGGATCAACATGCAATATTAAAAACCAGGGGTATGTAAACTCCTGAACAGGATAATTTGTGTAATTTCAGTTACTATTTTGTCTAATGGAATATATGTAAATTTATGCTATTGCAAATAGCTTCCTGGGGGTTGTAATAAATAAAAAATAAAATGCAATTTTTATGAATCTTCTAATTTATTCTGCAAAATGTGTAAACTTGTGAGCTCAACTGTCTGTACCATTGGATGTTTCTTTCACCTCTTAAATTAAAGGGTCATGCATTCGGTTCATTTTAAAGTCTGATGAGCTAGATCTAGAACACACACGTACACATACACACTTACACAAACCACATTTTTCAGACGAGTGCTCTGCGCAGTATTTACTATAGAGAGGCTGTGTGTAAGTGCCTGTGTTGTGTGTTTAGCTGTGTTATCTGTTGTATGTCAAAGGTCGGTCTGCCTTTATTGTACCGTGCACATTCAAGAGCTCAATTCAATGATGTGGATTAAACACATGCACACACACACACATACACTTAGACACACTCATTTGCTTTAGCCTTTAACACATGCTTCACACACAAGACTTCCTGAGCTTGAAACATGCATTTTGAGGTCATCTAAGATTTTGTTGTTGTCTGATCACACATATCATAGAATGGGAATCCATTGTTTTAATCAAATCAGGCAGTTTTTCAGTGAGTCTTCAGTACAGATAAATGATATATTGGTGTCATATTGGGGTTTTTTTTTTCCCAGTGTCAGTTATATATACATTACGGTGCAAAAGTCTTAGGCCACTAGTATTTTCACCAGCTAAAGAATGGTTTAAGGTCAGTTATTTGTATCTTTTGCTCTAGTATGTCAGTAGGAAATATTACATTTCTAAACATTGATTTTGCCATTAATGGTAATAATCCACTGAGACTTTTGTTTGTACAAGGAGTCTGACAATAGCCAGTGCTCCACATAGTTGTTTGATAAAATGGCCTAGAAAATGCAGATACCTTAGTAAAAAGTAAAAAGTGTACACAACTCTTAGGAAATGTTGATGTTCTTTGTGTTGCACACAAGAAGGCAGTTAAATAGATTTTATTCCATAATATTTTAAATTAAATTGTGTGGCGTTGTAAGTTCAGTGATTAAAAAATTAAAATAAAAATAAAAAAATTAAATCAATATAACCATGTAAAATAAAACGTATAACATTTGATGGAATGCTAGAGTAATTCATTAAGTCAATTTACTTTATCTACAGCATTTTCCAAGACCACTTTGGTGGTTCTTGCTTATGAGAGACTGACATTTAGAAATTATGTAGCTTACTAAAAGATTTTTTTGTTACGACTGATATTTCCTGTCCTCTGTTCTTCCCTCTTTTGCTCTGAGAATATGCCAATGAAAATGTGAGATTTTAACTCTAAATGATCTAGATTATCTGTGATATTCTGTCCACATTTAATTCATGGCTCCTGTTTATTTATTTGTTGGCATAAGTAGCATCCTGGAATACAGTATTTGGTGTCTAGATAGATAACTTAAAAAAAAAAAAAAAAATTGATCTTTTAAAGATGGAGAAAGATCCAGAGGGAACACATGCCTCATGCCACAGTTTAAGCATGACTTCTCAGTTTTCTAGTGTTTTTTAGTAGAGGTTTTTTTTTTTTTTTTTTTTTTGCGCATAGTTTTTCAGGTAGGTGTGAAAATACTAGTGACCTAAGACTTTTGCACAGTACTATATACTTATTATTCTAATGTGCTGATATGCTACTCAAGAAATATTTCTTATTATTATCATTTTTGAAATTCGGTTGTGCTGCTTATTATTTTCGTGGAAACAATGATCCATATTTTTCAGGGTTCAAGTTATTGATCCCACGTTTTTGAACAGTATTGTATCAGTCAATATTGGATATTTAATTGAGCATGCTTATTTCACCCTATTCTTCCATTTAGATTAACTTACGCTTAATCTTTAAAAACACAAATTTAAGCTACTTTTTTTTCTTTATTCGCTCTATTTTTTATTAAGTGATGTATGAATTAAGCAATACAATAAATACCAACTTTTTTTATTTTTTTATTTTTTTTTATCCTAAGCTTCCGCAACAAGCAACAGGACAAGCTCCACCCACTGTGAAATCGTACTGGTCCAGAATTTTTTTTTTCATACTGTACATTTAAACATCAAACATCATCTGATCGGTTGTGATTGTGCCATAATTTTTGCAGTCTTCTTAGACAATCAAATGTCTTGTCACTGGAAACCTGTTTGGACACAATACCATAGTTTGTACCTGGCTGTGATTTTATAGACAATTTAGCATTTTCTTATCTAGAAATGCAACACATCTTTGCTCATTTGCTAGGTGCACCCTCAAGGTGAAACAATCAGGGTTGCGTTTTCTGTTATTGTGTACAACATTGTCACGAGAGTAAGTCAGCAATACAGGGTAAGTATTGCATACATTGACAAAGAAGAATGCACAGAGATTGAGACATAAAGAAAAGGAGAATTCAGTAGATGAGAAAAAAGCATAGGGTAGGTATAGAAGGTGAGAGAGGAAAGAAAACATTAGGGAGGGAGACCACTAGAGAGAAAGAGCGAGAGAGATTATTGGCAGAAGTGTCCAGTGCACTCAGCCCAGGAGCTGGGGGGAGGGGCTTCGAGATCAGGAGGTTGCTATAACAACTGCACCTTGGTGGTTTTCTCCCCCCATTCTCTCTCTCTCTCTCTCTCTCTCTCTCTCTCTCTCTCGTCACATGAAAGCATTACCGTCTGTCTGAAGAGCTCTTCTGTCTTTCCCTCCCTCCCTCTTGTATTTCTCTCCCTCCCTTTATCCGTGTGCTCTCCCACATGGTGACTGTGAAGAGAGCAGGAGAGGGAGTGTGTTTGTGTGAGCTACTGAACACTTTAATAGGCAGTGAAATGGAGAAAAACAAACATCAGCCTCCCCCCCTGCTACACACACACAGACTTTCTCTCTCTTCCTGTCTCTACCTCTGCCGTGTGTTTTCTTAACCCTACCATGCTAGTTAAGGCTTGGGGGAGGTTTTCTCGCCATTCTTATCCTATTACGGCGGTTTTGAGCCAAATGCTGCTAGCTAGATGGGTCTCTGTCTGCGGCTTATGGCGTCGTTGGTTACGCCATCCGCACCGTACTGCTCGACCCCGGACGTCAGTGAAGATGTCTGCTGGAGGGGGTTGGTGCTAAACATACCTAATTACGCCTCACTTAGCATGCAGAGTCTTTGCAGGAAGATGATTGTTATTGATATCAATCATGTGCCACTCTGAGTGGATTCGTCGCACACGGACCGATAGGGTGCAGGAGTGGAGTGAGAAAATGCTTAGCTGTGTCGTCCACAAATTTGTAAGGCATTGAGAGGACATGTTCTCATAGCAGAATATGTTTGGCAGTACTATTTTTACTGGTAATTATGGTTCTTTTAATAGAGTCTAGAATGGAGTGGCAAAATAACCATGAAAACCACCTGTAGTTAATTATTATTGTTATTATTATTATTATTATTATTATTATGAATAATAATAATAGTAATTTAACAAATTATATATATATATATATATATATATATATATATATATATATATATATATATATATATATATATATATATATATATATATTTATTTATATATTTATTTATTTATTTATATAAAACATTATATAAAAAATATATTTATTTTATTTAAATGGGTGCTTGAGACAATACAATTTATGAAGACAAAATAACAATAAAAATATCACCTTTAGTAAATAATGGTGTATGTGTATGTATGTGTATATATATATATATATATATATATATATATATATATATATATATATATATATGTATGTATGTATATGTAATTGTATTTATTTTAATGGTAATAATGACAATTTTGTTTTATTTTATTTTGTTTTATTTTGTTATTGTATTTTTTGTTTTATTTAATTTTTTCATTTTTTTATTTTCATTTTATTTTATATTGTTTTGTTTTATTTTATTTTTAATTTTGTTTTATTTTGTTTAAATTTAATTTTGTTTTTGTTTCATTTCGTTTTGTTCTATATTTTATTTTGTTTTATTTAATTTTGTTTTATTTTTATTTTTTATTTCATTTAATTTTTTTAAATTTTATTTTATTTTGTTTAATTAAATTATTTAATTTTGTTTTTAGTTTTATTTTACTATTTTATTTTTAATTTTGTTTTATATTTTTTTATTTTGTTTCGTTTTATTTTATTTTTATTTTTATTTTATTTTGTTTAATTTAATTTTATTTAATTTTATTTTTAATTTTTTTAATTTAATTTAATTTTTTGTTTTTTTTGTTTTATTTCATTTCATTTTGTTTCATTTTATGTTTAATTTTTTTTTGTTTCAATTCATTTAATTTAATTTAATTTCATATCATATATCATATCATATATCTTCATATCATATATCATCATATCATTTCATTTAATTTCATACTGATTTGCCACTGGTGGCACTTAAAATAAAGAACAAGGCACTCAAAGCTATTGTTATATGCTTTGACAGTAAGAGAAGGCCATTGCCTTTGATTACCTGTTCATATACTCAGTATGTACAGCACAATTTTGCAAAAATTGTTGTCAGTCCCCAGCATTGGCTCTACAAATGCAGCCCGTTTTACACGAGCCACATTGTTCTCGATTTCTGCCCTGATTTCTTTCTTTCTTTCTCTCTCTCTCTCTCTCTCCCCCCCCCCCCCCCCCACAAAATCACTCACTCTCTCCGTGTGAGTGACATTCATCCTAATCGTCTTTATGGCATGATAAATGGCACGAATATTGACAGCCGTCGTGACAACAGTTGCCTTGACAACCCCCTTAGCTGTTACTCACGACAGAGGTGTAACAATGAAAGATGCAACCCCACGCAGACCTACAGTCAACATGAACACGAGGGTCATATTGGAGCTTGCTACAGTATAGTTTACAGTACACACTGTGTCCGTTAAGCAAAGCCAGACGGTGTAAAAGTCTTATAGAGCTAGACTGCAACAGAATGTGTTTTGTGTGTGTGTGTGTGCATGCCTCATTTTATCCTGCTTATCTCCTTTTGCATAAAGCTAGCCAGTAAACATCAGCTTTTCTTGTTTCCCATCATGATCTCACTTTTCTTCTGGTCATGTAGGGAGAGACAGACTGAGAGAAAGAGATAGAAAGAGGGAGGGGGACTAGACGTATTGCCTCAGAGGAGACTCTGAGAGAAGATCCATGAATCTTGTTGTTTCAGAATCTCATTTCGCATGTTTCGGTAGAGTATGTGTGTGAGATTTCTAACATGCGCGCACACACACACACACGCGCACACACCGAAGTCCACTGGGATAAGCGAAGAAGGTGGGTGGGATCCTGCTGTTGTGTATGGGGAGAATTTGTCGCTAACGTTCTTGCGGTTCATCTACATCTCCGGGTTTACGCACACATTTCACTTCTGTAATTAACACACCGTTAAATGTGTTCACTGTGAGAGTCATTAGCACTGACAGAAAGATGAGGAGAGATGATGGGAAATGGTTTTCACCTTCTTTTCTATCCTCACCTCTCAGGAGGCATCTATCACTCTTTCCCCGTCAATATTTGCCGTTGTTCATTCCCCACCCCACTGCCCTGCAATAGCGAGAGGGAAGGGACCGTCTGCAAAGTGACACAACTGAATGTGAAAAGAATCATTTGTGGACTAACTGGAGGAAAGCTTAAACTCACATTACGACTGATTACACTTTTCCTTCTTATTTGTGGTTTATTGCGCCAAAGTGTAATGCAATTTAAGGCAATAATAGTGACATTTTTAGAGTTTGTCTCCCGTCCCTAACCTCTGTTGGCATGTACATATGTGTTACTGTCTAGCATGTTTGTGTTGAGCGGCTTAGACACAGCTTAATAGTTGAGACAAATTAAGCAGAAGAGCATTGTGGGATAAAAGTGTGCCCATGTGTGAACAATGAAACTCAGTTTGTTTTGCAACCGATTCCCTCCCCTCTATTCTCTCTCTCTTTTCTCTCTCGATGTAATTGTGAAGTGATAACTGACGCTCGTCACCTTTTCCCTCCTATCAGTGATTCTCTGTCCAGTGAAAATTCATATTTTTCTCTATATGTGCAGTGTTAGTAAAACAGTGATGTGCAAAACTACATATTTTCAAAACAGACGAGCCAGTGGGTTGAATGACTATTCCATTAGCCAGTCTTTAGAAAGCCTTGCAAAATTAGGCTGGTTAAGAGTTCACGAGAACCAGATCTGACAGTAAGATAAAAAGTATCCTTGTGTTTAAAAAAAATCCAGGTTTTTTTTTTTTTTTTTTTAAATTGAACTTTTTAATTCTCATAGAACCAAGCTGCTGGATGAGCACACTAAGACTACCTTAGAGTAGTCAGTCTAATTTGTCCACTTCATAATAGCTTTAAAATAACAGCTAAAAAATATACAGTCGGAGTTATAAACTGTTTGACATTATGGATTGGTTCTAACTCTGACAATTCTGACACCTTCCTACTGTGAATTGATTAGAGTTTGATCTGCATATAGCTATTAAGTCTTTACATAATGGCAAATAGAAGGACCTTCTTGTCGTCTTTTTAAAATTAGCCTATTATTGCCTCATGTGGCCTCTGTTTAAACCCAAACACCTGCACAGATTATGGAAAACCAACACTGGAATTAAGTGTGGGAAGTTTGTGTTGACCAAAATACCTGCCCTCATTTGACGTCAAGACAACACCTTAGTGTAAGATCTTCTGTATTATCAGATAAACAAAAATACATGGCACTTTGAGTAAACATCAAGTAAATGTTTAATTTATTTTTTTTTTAACACAAGTACATGTAACCACAATGACGATCACTGGCATAAAAGCTTTGCTATTGTGAGGTGTGTTGATAGCGAGAATATATTACCTATGTAAATTTTGCCATTCTGGAGTAGAAACCACTCTGACATGCTTCTGCTCTGAAATGTAAATAATTGTTTGAATAGTACCATGCCTGACTATTTATACACTGTGAAACTAGGTAGCGCCACAAGATATTGTGAATGTACGACAGCAATATTCTGAAAAGGTGTTGTTCTTTATATGTTTTCACATTGACCCGAAGAGACCTTCTAACCATTGTTCTCTCTTTTATTTCTCTCTCAGCTCCAGGAGACAGTGAAGAGGAAATTGGACAGTGCCCGGTCTCCTTTAAATGGTGACCAAAATGGCCTCAGTGATGGGAGTTATTCTCCCACGACAAAGAGACTCCGTAAGGAAGGATGCACTGGAATGGACTCTCTTGGTAGCCTCCCGCCCATTTCCCCACTTCATCCAATGGACATCAAACCCACCTTGCCCTCGGGCAACAACAGTGCCTCCTCAAACAACGGAACCGGCAACGGCAATGCTGGTACAAACCATATTACTGGACGACCTGAGGATTTAGGCAAAAATGGTGGAATGCCTGATATTAAACTGAATGGTTCATTGGAGTTGGAAGATGGCTTTAGCCTACTAAAGGACATGAAGCAAGAGCCTTTGGACGACGGCGGTGGAATCGAGTCCTCGGAAACTTCGCTTTCAAATCAGAACAAGCTATTCTCTGACATCAATCTGAATGACCAGGAATGGCAGGAACTGATTGATGAGTTGGCCAACACGGTGCCTGAGGACGACATGCACGACCTCTTCAATGAGGACTTTGAGGAGAAAAAGGAGGTGAGCGACTTCACGCGGGCCACAACGGAACAAACGCAGCTTGCACAAGACCCAGCACCCAACTCTGTAGCTACGGCACCCAACAGTACACCGCAACCGCAGAGTGGACAGATGCCCATGGGGTCACCTCAGGTGAGACCATCTTCCTCTGGTCCCCCATTTGCAACTGCAGCCAATGGGACACCACCCCAGCAACCCTTGCAGCAGTCACCAGCAGTTGGAATGCCATCAGGATCACCTGCTAACTGTGTGGCACGTTCTCCGCAAACGCCCACCCAAGCGCAGACCCAGGCCTCAAGGCCCGGGAATGGATTTATGATGAATGCAGGTCCTGGCGTTGGCCCTGTGGCATCAACTCCAGTAACAGGAGGTGGTCCTGGATCAGGGGGAACAGGTGGAGGTGTGCCAGTCCCGCCCACCTCTGAACTCTCACCGGCTGAGCAGCTGAAGCAAATGGCTGCCCAGCAGCAGCAACGTGCCAAACTCATCCAACAAAAACACCAACAGCAGTCCCAGGCAGCAAACTGGTCGCCTGCAGGAGCACCAACAAGCCCGTACAGTGGACCCTTTAATCCAGACAAACCAAATAGCCCCATGATGTATACGCAGGCTTTCAATGCCAGCAACACGATGGGGCCAAAAACACCAAGCATGAACAACTACCTCCCACAGAACCACATGAACATGCTCAACCAGCAACAGCAGCAGCAGCAACCTAATAACTTGGCCCAAAACAACCTCACTAAGCAGCTCTCTTATAGCAACACCAAGCCGCTGACTCACTTCAGTGGAGTAGACCACATGAATCAGCGGATGACGCCGCCCATGGCCAATCAAGCCAAAAACCCGATGATGCCCTACATGCAGGGCACCGGGGGCGGGCCACCGCAAGCTCCAGGTCCAATGCCCAACCAGTCAGCCCATTTAAGTGAAGAACAGAAGAGGATGATGATGATAAAGCAAAAAGCGCTGAGTCAAGGCATGCCATATGGCTCTATGCCGCAGCATGTACAGGTAAGATCCTTGAGTTTTATTCATGCTGTGGAGAGCTAAATATCAGTATTTGAATGGAATATTTCATACACCAGGGCTGCAGTTGTAAATTGGATGTGTATAAGATAATCTTTGATATTTTCGTGGTCGGATGGTTATTGTTACAACGAGCTGTCCGCTTTAGAGTCAACAATTCTTTGTCTACTATATCTTTGTTAGTCTGTGCTTAGGACAAACACAATGGTTTTACGTTTGGTTGTTGAGGCACTTGCCAAGTTTTATTTCAAATTTCTTGTGATCTGATTAGGTGGGTTTTTGAATGAGAAGCCAGGTAATGTATTTATGTGACAATTTTCTTAAAGTCCGTGTAAAGTCAATATTACATGCGTGTTCTGAGTTTGTCACACCACAGAAAAATGTGTTATTAACCACCCAGCCAAATTTGAATGCTAAAAAAACAAACAAACCGCCAAGTAAATAAAATAAGGTATCAAAATCTTGAAAAACTAAGCAGTATTCTCTGCCCTCAAGCGCTGGGGCGTGTCTGCTGGCGGCGCTGAAACCACGCCCACTCGCGGAAAGGATGCCATCTCTCTCAACTGTCTTCCTCTAGCAGCTTATTTAATAAGGAGACCGAGCTGTTTTGTAAATGATCGCAACCAGGTATTATGCATTTACGTGACGAAGGCATAGCTAGCTAGCAAACTGTAGGCTGTAGTAACTAACGGTAATGACAGTAACTCGCGATTGAGCCGTGAACCACTGATGCTAATGCGCTCTAGTTATTAGGTGTGTTCGACTCTAAGCATCGCTGCAGAACAATCAGTGTAAGACATCAAAGTACCGCGAGAGTGATTCGAAAGCATCAGGAGCGTCTGCTCTCTGTAGCTCTCACTGTACTTTGATGTCACACACTGATCGGTCTGCAGGCTGCAGCTCTGCTTCAAGTCGAACACACGTCTTATAGTGTTGGGGGAGGGGGCGTGCTCGGTGGCTCGATTGCGTCATCGAGTCCTGATTTAGCCCCGCCCAGAAAATCCTGATCACGAAAATGGTGAAAAACTGTTTAACGGTCTAACTCCACAATTAAGTACTACATAGTTCACAGTCTTTGTAACATGTTTCAGCAATGCATTTCTAACATTAATAATGTGTTTACAAACAATTCTCAGAATTGACTTTACACTGACTTTAAAGCTTTAGCCATTTCCAGCAAAAAAAAATTATATCAAGCCTTCCACTTTGTCTAAACCTTTTTAATTTGGTTTCGTCCAAAAAGTCCATTGGTCTTCTCACAGTCTGTTCATTGACTCTCAGGTACATATTGCACATCAGCCTTAATGCAACTTACCTCTCAGCCCACCTGGAAACAAAGGTACCAGGTTCATGCAATGAATACTTTTGAGGAAGAGCTGATCAGTGGGTTTGACATTTGTTTTAGTGAGGCGAAGTCTTTATATTCAGACTCAGAACAAGGCAATTGGTTGCAGGTAGATATTCATGAGCAAAACTGTTTATCCCTCTGTTTTTTCTTAGTTATGTCTGTGAAATAGTCTGTAATTATTTGTGTACGTATAGTCCACTGTTTACCAATTTTCCACTATTTTTTTTGTGTTTTTCTGTACAGTAAATTGCTGTGCCATTATTAATTTTTTTGTCGTTCTATTATTGTGGTGTAATCTATTTCAGATAACCCCACCTCAAAACACATGAAAACATCAGACCTGTGATTGGTTGCTTTAACATGCCAGTTAGATGGCTCTTCTTGTTTAAGTGGATGTTATAAGATGCTACATTTTTTTAAATTTTAGACAAAATTCTGGCTATGCAAGACTAAAAGCCAACTCTTAATCATTTAGATAAAGCTTCAGCATTTGGCCTTTTGCCTAGAGACACGCTAAGATTCGAACCGATAAGTCCTCACCCATAACTCTGGATTTTATGTCTGTGTTGTGCAGTGGGACAGTAATGGTTCCTGTTGCCCTGAGCAACAGCTAGCTCTTGGAATAGGAAATCAACACTCTGTAATATATTTATGCCTATGCGCCAACCTCTGATGTCCCTGTGGCCACCAAAATCCCTTTCCCTCATCCTTTCTTTGGAATAAAGAGCGAATGGCGACACAAAAAGAAGATAGAAGCTCTTCTTTCAGTTTCAGGAATTGATAGGATTTTGAAATTACTCATTACAGTTCACTTAAATGTCACTGCCTTTTGCTTATTGGTCGTAACAACTAGCCTTCAGTCCACAGCTAATGAGAAGTGTGAAATTTGTTGCTATTTGTTGCGTGATTATCCAACACAGTTCCTTAGTTAGACTACGGTTTACATGAAAAAGTCAGCCAAGAGTGCTAGAATGCCTTTTGTAATTGGAGGGGTGCTGGTGGTGGTTTCAGTTACTGAAGAGGTCTCGAGCCTGCTAGCTTCTGAACTGTAAATTATTCTCATTAATGGTGACATCCTCAGCCCCTCCCAAGCTCCCTCTCTCTCCTCCTTTCATTTTATCCATCTGTTCATTGGGTTCTGTAGCTCTTGCTCTGAGATTAGATATTCCTCCACCCCTTTTCCTATCTTTTTTTTCTTCTCCTGCATCTCCCATGTCCCCCCTCCCTTCCCTCTTTCCCTCGTTCTCTCTCCTCAGAAGCAATAAAGGGTTAGATTTATGATGGTTGGTTCTTTTGCAGCCTGAGGAAAATGCAGCAGAAGAGCGAAACAAGGTAGAGAGAAAGAAAAAGAGAGAGAATGAGAAAGAAAGCAGAATTAAGGTAGACCATAAGTAAAAGATGGTATGAATTATGGAAAAGGTGTAAAAGAAATCAAAGACTAAACGTATTATGAAAGAGAATGGCATATGAAAAAGAGAAATTTGCTCTTTTGTAATTTCCCTCCTTCTAAATACACTATTGATATTATTTTTCTCAGCTGAATTGAAATGGTAGCACCAAAATGTGTCTTGCTTTTTGTATTCTAATGCACTTGCTCTATGTACATGTCCGCACAAAAATGTTAGTTTTATTGCTTTGAAGTTAGTAGATATAATCCTAAAAACATTTGCTAATTCTTCATGTATTCTCAGCCACCTAAGACCAGTCAGACTGGTGTCTTCATCGCTAATGCTAATTTTTGTTTCGCCCGAGGTCTGCATATCAGAATGACTTCTTTGCTTCCTTTTAGCTCAGCATCATCTCCCGTTCTTGTAGTTATTAGTGGTAAATGTTGTTACGCACAAATTAGAACAATAATCGACCTGCAGTGAAGTAGCTAGCAAAATATTTGAGACTTGTGTCAGCAAACCAAAAGGTGCTAGTTTGGCTCAGGCACTACATTAAGACAGTTTGCATGCAATGCTTGTGCTTCTCATAATATGAAATTTACACATTTCTGATGTCGCTTTTGTCCATAGAGAACATGTGAAGTGTTATGTGCGCAGAGCTCTGCTAAATCAATAACACATGCATCCCAGCACATGCATTTTGTAAATTAGTAGCTCCATTGTGTGAAATGGAACCCGTATGAAAATGAACCATGGTTTTACTACAAATAAAACCAAAAAAACATGGTTACTATAGTTAAACCATGGTAACCACAAATTAACCATGGTCTTGCTACACTAACCATAGTTTAACCATGGTATTTGTAGTAAAACTATGGTTATACTAATGGTAATCGATGCACCAAAAAAACATGGTTACTACACTTTTACTATAATAAAACCATGGTTAATTTTCGTAAGGGAACCAAAAGGTGGCTTTTGGCTTAACACAAAAGGTGTAGGTCTATAAGACTGAGAACAAACTGAAGATCTGGTATTTTAAATACTGAAATTTTTTTTTTCAAAATTTCACTGTTTTGTTGCTGATTAGATCATTTTTAATAATTAAAAATGAAAAAAAAAAATGAATAGAAAATAAGGAGGGTGTAATAGTTTTCAATATATTGTCAAATTATGGGCTTCTTGTTTTCAGAACTCCACTATTACTGTTATTTGTCTTGATACTCTGTGTGCACAGACTCTCATTTGGAGTTGAGGAATGGCTAGTTTTTGATTGGATAATGCATTTTGCAATTTAGCATCTTATTGGATCTTTCATCTAGACAATAGACAGGCAATGAGGTTATTGATTGAAGAGTGTTGGATGCTTTTGGTGGACAGTTTTGGGGTGGAATTGCAATTAGCAATATTTATGGTTGCTTATAAAGGTAAAGACTTTCAGTAAAAGCTTTCTCACAATGGCCTTATTGAACACACATTCATAGAAATCGGGACGCATCTAGTTGTTTGGTTTTCTGTTTCTCCTTTCCTTTTTTTCATACACAGGTGGCTAAATGGGTGAGTTCACATAATCTTATTAGTGTGCAATTATGAAACTTTAGCACGGTCCTTAAAAGCTTGTTAGTCAGGCTTTGATTGTCACTCCATGCCATTTTGCATATCGCTGTGACAGCTGTAATTTATTTGTGGGTGTTCAAAAGGAAAGAAGGGGAACCGATATTGTGGGCTTTGTTTGTTTGTGTGTGAGTGTACTAGGGCTAATGTCAATGTAAAGCTTTTGTGTGAACTAATAGATGCTTAGCGGCTTCGAATATTAACAGTAGGGTTGCCTAATGGGCTGTCAGTCTCTCAGGTAGTCTGGTGTGACAAGATTTATGGTTTTTATATTTACAAAAAAGCTATGAATGGTACTTAGCAGAGCAAACCTTTCTGTCAAAACTTGCTGTCTTGGGTAGTTGCTAGATGTTTGCTTACTAGGTGGTTTCCAGGGTATTACTAAGCAATTTATGTAGTGTTCTAAGAGGTTTCTCAAAGCACATTGGTAGGGTGTTATGGGAGATTGCTAGGGCTTTGGTAGGCGGTTGTTAGGGTGTTAGAAATGGTTACCAGGGTGTTACTATGCGATTTCTAAGTCTTCCGAGTAGTTTTTAGCGCATTTCTTTTGGTGTTGTGGGTGGTTGCCAAGACATTGCAACCACCTAGTGAGGGTGTTACTTTGTGTTTTCTAAGGTGTTCTGAGTGGTTTTAGCACGTTGCTAGGTGGTTAGGTGTTGTAGGTGGTTGCTGGGGCGTTACGCTGTCGTTTCTAAAGGTGCGCTCACATCTACCATTTTTCGCAGAATTTTCTTGGACGAAATCCATTAATTGGATAAAAATGTGAGTGCAAAAGATTTCCCCAATACAGATTTTGGGACAGGTAAAACAAGATAACAGAACCAGAATCCAACAGAAAGCTGCTTGGTTTGAAAGTGTGTGAGCAATGCTTCATACATCACTACATTGTTGTCGTTGATGTTACCACAAGCGCATTGCGAGGGCTAGGTAGTTGCTACATGTTTGCTTACTAGGTGGTTGCTAGCATAGCTATGTATACACAGATGCCATGTTCAGCCGCTCCAGACATGTCGAAGCCTCTGCCATCTTGGAACAGTCAACATGTCGTCACTCACAGTAAAAAGTTAATGAGTTTTCCAAGTTGCCACAACATTGGGCAGCATGTTATTGTAAAACCTGGTGAGATTTAAATTCCTGAAGAAATGGCGAGTTTGTGTTTTATAGGGGTTTTTGCACCACGTAGTTCTAGGAACTAGCCAGAAAGAACCAATTTCCTCCTCGGGCCATTTTCCTGGTTGCATTCGCACCGGCAGCAGGAACTCTGAAGCGACATCTTTGCTTGGCATTTACAAACGTCAACAACCGGTGAATGGAGAACGCTGTGATCGGAGCTGTTTTTGTTTGCCACACCAAAAAGTGGGAACTTCTGCCAGTGGTTATAGAAACTATGAAAAGGTTCCTCAGGTGCGAAAGCTCCTTATATGTATTAACAGGTTTTTAAACTCTGGAAACTCTTTAATGTGTTAGCTTACACCCTCGTCTTGTTGGATTGTGTTAGTTTAGCAGAATCATCTTCTAAAGTCTATTGCAGAACTATGGTAGAAGATGCATAGTCTAATTGCTCTCGAGTGTTCACAGACCGGTCCAACCGTTGTAATATAGCAAACTGCTTACGTATAGCAGCCCACAGAAACAGCTGCTAATGAGGCATCTGTGTATATTTATCTCTGTGGTTGCTAGAGTGTTGTAGGTAGTTGCTAGGACATTAATATGCAGTTTCTAAGGTGTCCTAAGCAGTTTTTAGCGCATTGCTGTGGTGGTTGGTGGTTGATACGTAGGGCCCATAGGTGGTTTATAGATGGTTGTGGGTGGTTGTCAGGGTGTTACTATGCACTTTATAAGGTATTCTAAGGTTTTATTTTTAGCACATTGCTAGGGTGTTGTAAGTTTAACAAAAATTACATTTTTAAGGGCCTATGAAATGTTTTTTCCCCTCAAATTCAGTTTTATTTTTTACCAAATTCTGTTTTCCATAAATTTTTCTGGATTCCATTTTAATGGTTTCATTAAATATTAATAATCAAAAGCATCTCTAATTGATTTTATTTAAAAAAAATATGGTAAATATTTTTGGTAAATGTTCCTTTAAAAGTAATATTTTAATAATAATTTTATTAGTAGTAGTAGTACTATCATTACATAAGTAATATTTCTGTCACGATTTCTTCAAATTAAACCGAGTTTTTATTTTGATGAGTTGCTGTGAAGACCTTTAGTTTTCTTTTTGTATATAATATGACAATAGTTTTATGCGAAAGAAACGGTGAAATGCTCATGAAGTGACTCTCAGAGCAGTTCTAGAGATTATGTTCATGTGATCGTGCTCATATTTTGAGGCGGCAAAGGCTGAAAACACTGTGAGCATCATGCAAGCTTCAGCATATGTGTAGTAAACAAAACCGCGTGTCTGTGCCATTCATTCACACAGATACACACAGAACATGCAAGATTCATATTTAAATGTTTTTTTTTTTTCCAGCTTAATGTTCACAGACACTTGCCCATATCACGTTTTGATTTAAATGTACTGACCTACTGTTTATGTATCCATCCAAAATTTGCCAAATTCCATGACATTCCGCATTATACAGAAAATTCCATTTTTATGACTGGATTCCGCGATTCCGTCTGTGTTTTCCAAATTGCAGAAATCATAGGGCCTTATAAGTGGTTGTTAGGGCTTTGCTGGGTGTTTGCTATCATGTTATGGATGGTTGCTATGGGTGTGTCTGTGGCTTCTAAGGTGTTCTAGTTGGTTTTAACGCATTGCTAGGGTGTTATAGATGGTTGCTAAACGTTTACCTACTACTTGGTTGCTGGAAAATTGCTTGGGTGTTACTATGCAGTTTCTAAGGTGTTTTAAGTGGTTTTATAGTCCTGAGAAAAGGCCTGGTCTCTCCTTCAGTGTTAATGTAGTGGATTTTTTGCTCTTTTGTTTATCATACACCAAGCCAAAATGATACGTCTACACTTTGAATGTAATAGCATTCCTCTCCTCAGGTAGCATCAGCTATTCAAGGTATCATATAGGTTCGTAGCACAAGCATGTGGGTCGAATTACGCACCAGGGTTAGTAGGTTCCTTCAAATCCTGAACCCTAAGTATGGGCAATAGTGATGTTTGCCTTAGCAAGTACCACTAACAAAGACACTGTATGGTTCTTTTTTCCATAGGGACAAAGAAGGGCAGTATTATGACATCTCTATCTTATCTTCTGAGTTAAAAGTTCATTCATATGACTAGCGTATGCTGACATATGCACCTAGAGTTCTGCCTGTATTACGGTCATCTTTCATGTGCCACAGAAGCGCAGAGTCTTGTGGAATAAATCTCAAACAGTGGAGAAATTCAGAGATACAGAGAAATTCATAATTCAGAGAAATCATAAAAAGACCACCCTACTGCTCTTGTCCTCTCCCCTTCCCCCACCTCTCTTTATTCACAGGAAGGAGAGGTATTGCTTTCCTTCAAACCCCCCTCCTCGTCAGACACTCTCTCTCACACACACGCTCATGCGCGCACACATCAGGGATTGAGCCGAGCCGCTCTCAGATCCTGCAGGAGTGAGGAACGGGAGGAAAGAGCGGTGGGGGCTGAAGCACACCGCACTCGTTGTATCCTTGACAACACAGACACCAGACAAAACCACCACCAACCGTCGATGTGCCGCCTAAACAAAGGCATTTGTGTGCACTTGTGTGTGTCAACAAGGAAAGAGGGCAGATACAGCGATGGAGCGTTGTTTTAGCAACTAGTTGTATAAAGAGTTTGTAAACACACACACACAATTCCCAGTTGTGGCAATATTTTCTCCACTTGACATCCCATAATGATGAATGTTTATCTATTGCGTATTCACAGGGGGCCTCTAGTCAACATCTCTGCACTGAACTATTTTGACACAGCCATGAATGAGCTAAGAGTGTCAGTATAGATAATATAGCGGCTGTCTTTGGGCTAAAGCTTACGGCTGAGTAGAATAAGCCAAGTCTGACTAATGCTGAAGTTGGTTGAGTAAGGTTAAGAGATACTGGACGCTCAAGCTGATGTTAACGGTTGTTGATTTGTAAACACATGGTTTCAGTGTGGTGCGTGTGTGTTTGTGCTCCCATTTTACACATTTATTGACTGTGCTGAAATCAGAAACCTAGTTCATACATGTAAAATTCTGAATGGCATGTGTGGCTGTTTTTACATGTACTGTGTTGATGTACTTGAATATTTTTGGCAGTATATTATTTTATATTTGTTTAATTATGATTTTTATTTATTTATAATTTTGACTTTTTAGTGGTATGTTTAAATATTTGTATGATTTATGTATGTTTTAAGTTTGTTTATTTGCAGTTTGGATCTTTTAGTGGTATACTTTATTTTTTATATTTTATGTATTTTAAGTTTCTTTATTTTTTGGCTCTTTTTTGTTGCTGTTTTAATATTCACTCAATATTCACAATATTCAGTTGCATCTTTAAATTCATTCCTTTTTAAACCATCATCATTAAAGCCATACACATGCAGACAGACGTTGCTGGATGTCTTGCAATACGATTGTCACCACGCTGTTCCATCTGCACATGAAAATGTTTAGTTGCTTGCTATTTATTAAATATTTTCATACATTTGCTCTGATTTGAAAACCCATCCACATTCAGATCAAGTTTGTGGGTGCACTTCAATTTTTATAGAGAAAAATGTAAAATATGGCATCTAGACGTCGTGTCCTAAAGCAGTATCATGCGATATGATTCCCACTGCAACTGCAGTGCAAAAAGTGACCTATACACCATATGCGGGAGAATCTAACAAAAACCTCCAAGAAATGTTCATTGTCAGCATGCACATGAATTTAGTGTTGAAACAAGGTCCAGTAATTGTTTCTTGAGATCCACTCACAACACCTGCTGTGAATGCGTCTTACGCTGCAGGTACGTTGCTGGTTATATTGCACTGCAATACCTGTGTGCGCTGACTGTAGTGTGTGTGTGAGAGCACTGCCACTGCTGCACTCTTCTCTTTGTCCGCACGCTAACACTGACAGATGGAGAGACCACATGGATCATGGCAGCGGAGAGGGAGCGGGAGGGAGGAGATAGAGAGCAGAGGAGACGGAAAGAGGATGGTGGTGGTGGTGGGGGGTTCGTGCACAGGCCAGGAGGAGGTGTGTGTGCGTGTGCGTGTGCGCTGGGGCATATGGTGCCCAGGAAAAAAGCAGCCTGCAGTGGGTGTCTGCCTGCCCGTGTGTATTAGCGTTTGGTTTTCCAAAGCCTGCTTAGATGCTGCTCCCTCATATACGTATGCTTGTGTTTTAGTGTTGTCGCTATAAGGAGGTAGACTATAAAACAGTCTGGATATTTATAAGATTCACGTTCGTGTGAGCGTGTGCTTGGATGACAGAGCTCTGTTTAGTATGCAGGGACCAGGATGCTGTTGCTGTCAGTGTGCTATGAAGCCAACACTGGCCTGTAGCACAGAATAAGAATGATGCCTCTCTCTCTCTCTTCCTCTTCCCCCTCCTCTCACTTCCTCCAGTGAGGATACCTCACCAATAAGAGAGGGAGAAACTTTGGCCGTCTCAGCCACTGTGTTGCCATAGATACCATGGCTCATAGCGCTTTACTTCCGAAATCAATGGCAGACTCGAGATGGGAGAGGTGGGAGTTTTGTGTGTGCGGAGCTTGCACATGTGTGTGTATGGAAATGTTTGACACCTGTCAACATGCGAGGATTGTTATTTAGTCTTTAGTGTGTTTACTGCTGCTGTGAGATTGCAGTGGGTAGTATTTTTCCTCGCCCACCCTCAAAACATGTAGACGCTCTCAAACAAGCACTAGGGTCGGTTTGATACCGATATTTTGGCTTTATGATTCCATTTCTGTATTGATACTAAGTCGATACCTTTAAAACAACAGGTAGTGGTTGTTTGTCGTGCAGCTTGAATAATTACTAAACCAGTAATTGAAATAAATATAAAATCTGTCGTTTACAGATGAGGCAGGCAGATAAAACCCATTTTTAAATCAAGCAGGTTCATGGAATCTATTACTGGTGTATGAAATTACATGAACAGTTATTATACATGAAATACAGTTGTCTCAGCATGTTTCCAGTTATGTTTCTTAATATATTCTCGAGAAATATTTTAAAACAAAAACATATTTCGTTATAATTGAGCAAAGAATAATAACTGTTAATTTACTTTGATTAACTGGATATGTAAATATGAATACTTGAGGTAATTTTCTCTTTCTTGCATACTTCGTCTGTTGTGTCGTCTTATCAGTGCCTGTTCTGACACTTATTATTGTAATTATTATAGTAATAACAATGATTGGTTTTTAATAGTTATAGTTTTGTAATAAATGCATTGAGTTTTTATTCTCACATGGATGCATTTTTTACGCATACACACTGATTCTCTTAGAATTGAAGTTGTTTCTGTTGTGATATTAGGTTTCAAATTGGTTGTACTGTTCTAAAAAAAGTTTTAAAGAGTTGAGTTTTAAAAAAGCAACAAAAACACTCTAACACTTGTGTTACTACACCTGCGTGAAATGTGCTGACTAGCAGAACCTTGTTTTGTACCATTTTTCCCTGCCACTACTGTGTAACCCTTAAATACTCACACACACGTTTATTTTGTAAAGTTCTGCAATGATAAAATATTTTCAATGACGTATTTTCAACCCGGAATTTAGCATTGCTCTGATTCCCTCAACAAAAAAGCTAATAGGATTTTTTCTATTGGCTTTTAGATTATTGCTCAAGATAAGCTTTGTGACCTAGTCTTGGGTGATATGCTCCATAGTCATATCGTCCTTTCGTCAGCCTGTGAGACTGCAGATACACAATATTATCATGCTAATTTATTTAATTATTTACTTACTTATTTTCATAGCCAGAGAGTGAACCAACTCCAGGGTAAGGCTAAAAGCAGCCTAATGTTAGTGTAATCTACACATCATATCTTTTTAGTCAAGTAGCAAAGTAGCATATGGATGTCATGTCATAAAATATTTTTAATATGAGGGTCAATATCACCATAGAGTGCCTTTCAGCCCTCACAATACTCAAACATTTTGGTCTTAATTTCTCATTCGCTTTTTGTCATGTCATAAACAGTAGACACTTAAGTACTATAGAAATATATTATCTGAGCTCCCACACATTTTTTTAAGATAATTATGTGCCATTATTTGAAGAACAGTCTGTCATGGACATATATATTACTGTTAAACACGTTTTCATTGCAATATTAAGATGCAAATTATATTTTCTGAAAGATATGATGTCCCTTTCCTAAACAGGGTTATTTGTTTGATTTCAAATTATAAATACATAAAAGATTTTATGTAAACCATGTGTTTTTAAAGAAACTCATACAATTCGCACATGTATTTTTTTTTCTTATTTGGAGAAAACTGATATTTGGATGCAGTTTTTTGTTTGCATGTTATTGCACACCTAGCTATTGAACACACTGGATTATATAGATATGATTGAATTATTATTTAAAATATCATTTTAAAATATCAAGATGACAGGGTTGACCAGCACATGACGTGGTGGACACATAGCAGAACACACAAAGCATGACAAAATATGACAATGAAACATTTATTCAACTTTGAAAAAAGTAATATAATAATAATAAATAATATAATTACATTCTCAATCACATCGATATACCCCCCCCCCATTCATTTTAGTTTTTAGCAATATTAACTACAAATGAATGCTATGTCCACCCTGTGATGTGTATGTCCACCCTATCGAGTCTAAGTGGCCGACAGGGTGGACATTTTGAGCTTCAATTAGCATATTAGCTTACAACAAACTGTGACTAGCTAAATAGTTAGTCTGGTTGTTGAAGAGAATTTGGTATATTTAAACGAACATATATTGAAAATACTGTATTCTAATCACTTCCAACATATTTTATGCCGCCAGGGTGGACATGTTAAGCTTTGGCAAAGCAAGTAAGCAAACTCATACGATGAAAATTTGTCAGTTGAAAAGTCACTAACTTACTCACCTCTGCCGCTGAAATTCCCGCCACTGAAGAGACAAAAAATCTGTTGTCCTGATGTCACTAAAACGGATGGCCTTTTCTTAAAAGGGCAGATTCCCCAATATGACAGCCATTCAAGGGACATTTTGGACAAACTCTTCTTTTCTTTTTTATTAAATAAAAATATTGTTTTTATTACCGAATGATCAATACACTCAAATTGAGTTTAACAAAAATTTTACCAAATTTAATAGAACAAAATTTTTACATTTTATGATTTGACAATATTCTACTATCATTCAAATTTAATGAGCAGTGCATGGGACATAGCAAAATAACATGTATCCTCTTATACAAAACTAAAAAAAATCTAGAAAATGCATCTAAAGGGCCAAGTAATGCTTTTGTTGTGGATATAAAAACTTAGCCTAATATAGCACACCCTTTCATAGTCATTTTTATGTTAAATTATCATGGCAAATGAGTTATGTACAGGACACCAAAAGGCACCCACAGTGATATTGACCCATGACTGAATTTGTATTTAACATGATCACAATTTAGTCAAAACATTGCAAGTTTCTAATTATAATGCTTACATTTCCTCAGTTATTCAAAAAGCAGCTACAGAAAACGAGCAAAGAACATTTACATTATCAAAGATTTACATCATCACTGACTTCACTCTAGCACGAGTTTAAGCATTTTAAAAAACACTCCCGTTATAATCAGTGAAGCTATCTCTTATACTTACATTGCACATACATCTGCACTTTGTTGTTTATGATGAGAGAATTTGCAAGAGAGCAGAATTCAGCCAGCAAGCTGGCACTCAGCAACAAAACTCCGGTGTTTCAGCGATGACTAACCTGAATCGCCTCTGATTGGCCAATGCATTTATAAACTCAGTGGAATCGTGTGTGATTGGTTATAACACGCAACACTGTAAAAATGCAGAAAAAGAAATATGATGGAACAAATAATCCCTAATAATAATAATAGTCTTGCCATCTTCAAAGTCATCAGCCACAGGCGATATCTCTGACTGTTGTCCATTCACAATACAATCGTCTATCAGCACAACCTACTGTGACCAATAAAGGTTTATGATTCTTACATGTTTTGTTCATCAACATAATCTTCCCAAATGAACACAACTTTTGTAAAAATTTGAAGTAAAAATCTGAATTTGCATGACTTCATCTCATTCAATAAACTTCCAACAAACCCTTTATTTATGTTATTAGTCTTTATTTAACCGTTGGAAAGTTTGATTTAGAATAGTTTACAAGAACACAAATATATATACACAATGAGGCTGTAAAAGTGAACTAGGGAGTAGATGAGTATACCTGTTCGGCATGTTTAATGTCCCCTGCAACCTCTGTAGTCCCATTTAGCCACTTGTTAGCAACCACCTATTTAAAAAGAATATGAAATCTTAAATCACGAGTGAGGTATTATTGATGTAATTTGTGTCATAGAATAAATTGTGAAAATATCTTACCCACAGCCTTTTTTCAGGCATTTAACTAAAAACCTCTTAAAATCCCACTGATTTCAGAATGATGTAATCAGAAGTGCTCAAGGTTTTAGGGCACATTCCTGCAGCACATTCCACTGACTTCCATTGCTTTATGCTGAGCTAATGACGTTTTTGATCAGCTAACCCTAAACTGAACCCTTGTAGAAAGCATTTTTTAAATTTTTATTCATTTTCAAGCATTTTTACATTTCATCACACTCACACAAGCTAGTTATATCAAAGAACTAACAAGAGCTTAGTGACTATCCTCATTCCTCAGGATTTACCGCTTGTTTTCCCAACACAACTGAAGGAGAGAAACAGGAAGATAAAGAGCAAGGAACACCTGGGTCGCACACCCCCACGTATACAAAAAAAGAAAGACAGCTGTCTCTTTCCATATGGCAAAGTCATGGATATGACACCCGAATTGCGCACGCACACACACACATACACACACACAGTATCAACACAAGCTGCTCCACTCTCTTCTGAAAGACCTTCACTATTTCACGCCTTAAACCGAAGTGAACTGCAATACGGCAGACTCGAGCGCGGTTCCACGCAGTGACACGTTGAGTTCATTTTAATAGTAGAGCTTTAAAGCCAAACTTTTGTCACTGTTGTGTCAGCTTCCTCTGCTTCCATGTAGAATATGTATTGTGGCATTATACATATGCCAGTCGAACAGTCGTGTCATTATTTTATATTTAGTGTAATAGCGGCACCTCATCCTGCCGACGCAGGCTGTCTTATCTTTCCCAAGGAGCCTCCAAACTGTCATATCCTGAAAGAAAGACGGAGGGAGGGTGGGTGAATTGTCTTAAAAAAGGAGGCAGCTCTCAAATCGCTCACTGACAACTTGAGAGAGTGAGAAGGAAGGAGAGAGAGCGAGTTAAGGAGCTTTGAAAAGGATTAGGTGCAGAATTTAACTTTTTTGTAGCCAAAGATGCCTTCTCAGAGCAATTTGCCTTGAACGCTGAAACATGGTTAATCCCTTCTTAAAAGAGCATAATCCAACAACCCTGCTACCTGATCCACACTGCAGAGAGACTGAGAGCTGTGGCGCTCTACTCTACCTGAACCAACACACACTCGCTCCAAAAACACGCCAGAGGAAGCCCTGCACGCTTTGTCGTAAACTTAAATGCTCGTTTACAAACTCGAACCTCCGACACAGAATGTCCTTACAGAGTTTGGGTGTGCTAGATCTGCTCCCGAGAGAAAGTGTGCTAACGAGAGCATTTGAGCTGGAATGCAAACGAAGCCTGAGTACTGTGCATTATACACTACACACTGAAAAAAAGTGTAGAAACAATTTTCACTCAGAAATTGCTAGTAAATCTCAAATAATTACAAAGAAACCGCAAGTAACAATGAGTTAAACATTCATTTTTGAAGTAGGCTGAGCATTTTATTGTACTTGAATAATCTTTGTTTTAACTTTTAACTTTGTAGAATCATTTTTTACTGTGTATGAAAAATTTACAGTAAAAAAAAAACATCATCGTACTATTTTTGGTAAGCTATATTTCTTTTGTACCTTTTTTTTCTACCACTATTGTACAACTCTAAACTCTCTCGCACATTTATTCTATAGAGCACGGTGGTGTTCTGAAATGAGGTGTCAGTATTAGAATCAATATTCTATTAAAGCCAAGTATGAATCTCATCAAGTTAGTGTTTTTAAGCATTTTACGTTTATTCCAAGATAATAACTCAAGGCAGTAACAATTTAAGCAATATGTTTTATTTGTGAACTTATGTTCAGCTATTCTTTTTAATAGTTAACTTTTAACTATTTTTGAATTTTTCAGATCATCACTCATCAGATTGGAGATTTACTTCAAATTTCACCAAGCTGATTACTCACTTAAAAACTCCCACAGATCAGGTTTTAATGCCATTTTAAGTCTTATTGTGATGTAACAAAGTGATTACTCTATATCTAAGTGAGTTGTTTACTTACTTTTTAAAAATTTGTCTTCCCATGAATGCATTATTTTTTATTCAGACTGATTCGCGAATGCGTAATGCGCACAAACACAAGGCGGGATTTATCGTATAAACCAATCACAGCCGAACATAACCAGTCATATCCAATCATATCACGATGGGGGCATTGCCCCGCATTCATTCTCCACTACCTACCACCAAACTCGCGGCACAATTTAGGGGGGTCTGTTAAAACTCAATGGGCTCAGGGGAGGCAATTGAGACGCAGTGTTGGACAGTGTTTCTTTTTAATGTATAATACACTTTTTAATGTTATATTTTGTAATATTGGCGTTGTTTTATTTTTGTACAATTTTTTTTTTCTCATCCAATATTTTGATGAGGCACTGAAACTGTACTGTACTCACAAGCCTAGACTAAATGCAATCTCCAAAAGGAAAGCTGAAGTTAGCCTATAAAATTAACTACACTATGCTCCATGACTTCAGAATCACATTCACTAAGCTTACAGTATACTGTGTGCATACTACTTTTTTTTTTTTTTTTTAAATAATAAATGATTCAGTATAGGCATGATACCACACTAAACATTAGTCTGTTGCATTGTGTGTGTCTATTCAGAATGTGGAATCCTTTTATTAAAATATGCATTTTTAATCTACTTTTGCTAAATATCTCAACTTTTGTGAGTCCGGGATCTAAGAAAAAAATAGTCAAACATGTTATATCGGCAGCGCAGTCTGTGAATCATTGACTGACTGGGCAGCTGCCTTTGGTTTTGAATACAGTGTAGGTCACTCTTGTTGACAGATAGATCTAGTGTATTTCTGGGTTGAAAGTAAAGTGCATGTGTGATATTGATATGTATCTGTGATTTAAAACTCTGAACGTCTTCGGCTGTGCTCACATAGCGAGAGCGCTGACAGATAAAATCTGTCAACACCAAGACTCAACGATGCTTAGAGATTGTTTGTTCAGTATTAACTGTGTAATAACACATACATATGTCTGTGTTTTGACAGGCAGTTGTTGTATTTATTTGTAAAGTGTGCTACTGTTATCTTTATAGTAGCTACTAATGTTTTTATAATGACTTTCATGTTACAAAAGATTTGTTTCAAATAAATGCTGTTTTTTGAAATCTAGTAAAGAATACTGAAAAAATTTATCAAAGTTTTCACAAAAATATTAAATCGCACAGCATCGATAATAATGAGAAATGTTTCTTGAGCATCAAATCAGTATACTACAATGATTTTTTTTTTTTTTTTTTTTGAAGCATCATGTGACTGTGAAGCCTATGGAAGCCTGTTTTTGCCACTGAATAAAAAATAAAAAAAGGTAATTGCAACTTTTTATTTCACAATTCTGACGTTTTCTCGCAATTGTGAGTTTACATCTCGCAATTCTGACTTTTTTCTCAGAATTGTGAGATATAAACTTGCGATTGCGAGTAATAAAGTCAGAATTGCGAGATATAAACACAATTTTGAGAAATTATGTGAGAATTGCAGGATATATCTCGCAATTAAGACCTTATTACTCGCAATTCTGAGAAAAGTCAAAATTGCAAGATGTGAACTCGCAATTGCAAGAAAATAAGTCAGAATTGTGAGATAGAAGCCTGAAGTAATGGCTGCTGAAAATTCAGCTTTGCCATCACAGGAATAAATTACATTTTAAAATGTATTGATAAAGAAAAGTTATTCTAATTTGTAATAGTAATTTTAATTTATTTTATAATTTAGCCTTGGTGAGCATAGGAGACTTCTTTCTAAAACTTTTAAAAATCTTACAGTCCCCAAACTTTTGAATAGTAGCATATATCTATTTTAACTCTCTTATATTTTTTACTATTTATTTATATTAATGAAACATGTTATATATCATTTATATGTATTATTTATATTGTTAATATATCTATGTGTATTACTAATTTTACTTTTATGTGGAAGTATTTGTAAAATTGGATTTATAGAATTATTGCAGAGAAAAGTATAAATCAAGAAATGATTGAATATATTTCTGACATTTAGAGGGTGAAATGCAATGCAAAACAGCAATTTTCTGACACCAGCTTCAATATTTTAGTTTCCACTTAATTTTTATGCACTCTGCGTTGTTGGAAAGAACTCTCTCAATTACAACTGCAAGTATCAGGAAATCTACAGTTTCTGTATCCTTCATCGTTTTGGTTTTTCTCTCAATTTATGTGAATTTTCCTTTCTTTGTTGCTCTCATTCTTTCTTTCTGTTTGCAACCTGAAGAGCAGTGCACACTGTGTTTGCCACCCACTCTCTACTGCCTGTGGACTCGCAGCAAGAGAGAGAGAGAGAGAGCTGTGTGTGTTATTTGGGAGGAGTGGCTGCTTTAGCTCTCTCCTCTTTCATTAGAGGACATTGGGAATGCTGCAGCGACCACACTCCAACAGTCCTTTTGCTCACTGTTTGGACATGAAACAAATACTTTCTGCTCCTACGCAAGTGTTTGCAGGCTCTTCAGGAGTCCATCCTGTCCCTTGCTTTTTCACCAGAAACCTTTGTTATGGTCCTGACCCTTGATGCAGTTCTATATTGATGCGATTGATGGCACATTGAGTGAAGCCAGCTAGTTCCCCTGACCCACATTTGTTTTTTTCCTGCCACCCCTTCTGCCCCGTTGCCATGGGTTACTCAATACTAATAGTGCTGGCATCACGATTGTTAGAGCATTTTATCACATTTATGGACAGTTTGATCGAAGCCAGCTTTCCTATCAGGCACTGCAGCAGTCACCTATCAGAGAGGACCCATTGTCCCCCAGGCGGTGATAAGGATTCTTCAGGCTGGCGATGTGGAGTTTGGGGCTTTATCTGTTGGCCGCACTATGTTTGTCTAAACGAATGAGACGTAATGGAAGGGTTGGACTGACACAGTGAGAATGTACTCAGCATGAGCTTTCTGCTCCAGCAGGTGTGGGCGTTTGGATCTTATTGTTTTATGTAGGTACATTACAGAGTATCTGTCTGTTTTGTAGCGGCAACAGTTATGTTTGGCCTGAAAGCTGTAAATTATGCAAGGGATATTGGGTTCTTGTCTTTAATTTTTAAATTTTATTTGTTTATTTTCTTGCCAACCAAATTTAACCTAAACCAGGAGTTTTCAACCTTTACAGATCTAGAAACCCAACACCAAAATCTCAGGTAACCCAGAGACCCTTGAATTTCTTGGTTTTTAAATTTCATTAAGAACAATAACCAGCATTATTACATATTAACCCTGTAAAACCTGACATATGAAATGAAAGTCGGAGAAATCAAACTTTTGGACAAAAAATGTTTGCTTTTTATGTTTTTGTGGCTCACATAGTGCAATATAGGAGAATATGGAGGGAACAAAAAACTGGTTGGTACAGTTGCTGGTATTTATATGGCCAAAGATAAGATGAAATTCTTATAGCTTGTAATGTAAATCAGTGAGATATTTATAACAGTATATCAGACTACTTACATAATGCGTAATTATCAGTTGTCACTAATTTAGAGGCCTTAGAAATTTGCTTATCAAATGATACTGTAGGCTTTATAGGGTTAAGTTTAGCAGAAAATGTTAATTCAGATCATTTAAAATATTAAATGGTTTACATTATGAATCTTTTCCACAGACCTTTTGCAGTACCTTCACCAACCCCCAGGGGTCAATGGAAAATTCCAGAGGTTTGTTATGAATTCCTAAAGGTGCACTAAAGGAGTATTTTAGGGTAAATATAACAAGATTTGTTGATTTACATGTTAGTTTCTCATAGTAATGCACTTACAATGAAAGCAAAGACATGCAATGGTCTCGTTCTTCTTTTCTAGGTACATCAACATCCTTGCATGGGGTTTGATCACAGCTGGTGTTCAGTGTACAAGTGTAGAAGCAGTTTCCGCCCCAAACTATTTAGGTGCTGCAAGCACCTGAATTATATTGGAACGCCATACATAAAATGTCTCTCTTTCCTGATAGATAAATGGCAAAAAAAAAAAAAAAAATCAGAAACATTCCTGCCTGTCAGTCATTCAGGGTTTCCGCGGAGTCTTAAAAAGTCTTAAAGTCTTAAATTTAGTTGTATCAAATTTAAGGCCTTAAAAAGTCTTAAATTGTACAAGAAAGTCTTAATTATGATCAAGAGGTCTTAAATTTGGAGACGGAAAGACCAGAATTGCGATATGGCTGAATGTGACGATTAAACTTCAAAAAGCTATGATTTCATTAAATAAACATGAGCGCTGCAAGTTCAAAGTCCGGTGCTGCGCTGCTTTGTGTTCTGTCTTTACCGGGAAAACCGTTATATTTCAGCCAAACGCGACACCTGCTGGCAGAGAATGAATCAGTTAACATAGGTTAAACTAGTGCGCGTACGAGTGCGTTCTTTCACTGCACGATTCAGTCTATTAAAATACATTTAGAATGATCACATAATTTAAGATATGGGGGCAGAAAATGTATAGCCTATATTTACGGTATATCATTTCATATAGTTAATATCACACGAAGAGTGCCATTCTTTTCTCCAAAAGTCAGCATTATTACAAATGTGATATTGATTTTATGCAACAGTTCAATAAACAAGAAGTTAATATTAAGAGACTTGTTTTAGACACCATATTTCCTGCTTTTGCTCTATTTCTACAACAAAAATAATTCCAAACACAGCCACAGCGCTGTTTTGCGTCTCTGAGCAACATGACGGTGTTTTGTTCCTGAATGAATCAACCGTTTAAATGATTCAGTTCAATCGCAATGACTCACTTATTAACACTGACTTACTGCCACCTACTGGTGGTTTTAATTTCACATTTAAAGTATCTTCATTTTTTAAAATTTCAAACATCAGTTTTCAACGTTTTATGTTTCAAATATCAAAACAGTATTTATGCATTTGTAACTGCAGGTTAGCATTCTGTGTCCCTCTGAGCTGCATTAAAGTGTGTGTAAATACATCTAAATGCCACTTCAGATGCATTGCAAAGATAAATTTGGTTGATACTGATTTCATTTGCTTGGTAACAGCCCAAATGCAAGAATTTGACTCAAAAGATGATGCACACTTTTAGAAAAAAAAATGGCTTAAAGGTAAAAATGCCCATAAAACTTATTGGAAAAGACTCATTTCTATCACTGCTGTGAACTGACCACACAGAATATGAAGAATATCAAAAAAATTCAGGAGTCAGCTGTCCATGGTAATCTTTAAGATACCAGCACAATAACACACTCAGCAAAATATCGTCTAATTATTGTTATCGATAAAATCCCAGAAAATACCAAGATATCATTTTTTGTCAATTTCGCACACCCCTAATTCATATGATTTAATTTATATAATAATTTATTGATGATAATTGTTAAAAATCAATATAATTAATACTTTTGACTTATCCATTTTCTTAAAAATGGTTTAAAGGCTGAAGTGTAAAGTTTATCATTTTATAAAACTTTTTGTTTTTGTGAAAACTTGTATCTGTAAATTGTGCTTTTGGCAGTCGTTTTACAGTTTAATATGGTACTATAGACATTGCCCTACCCCGCTTATATGGTATTAATTTTATTTGTGCAGGTCTTTAAAAAAGGTCTTAAAAAGTCTTAAATTTGAGCTTAAAAATCCTGCAGAAACCCTGGTCATTGTGCACACTGGATTTGCTGATGTCAGGCTGGCTGACGTGTCTTGGGAGGGGTTTTGGTGTTTGATTTAGGGGATGGTTGTTGTCTGATTTGCTATATCTAGCTTGAAATTGACTTTCAGCACCTGGTGAAGAACCAGAAGTAAAATCTCAAAATATTGTGCAGAATTGGATCACAGAAGAAGAATCAGTTCAGTAGTGTTCTGGAAGTAAAAATCTCATTCAGTTTCACTATAGATAAATGCATCTTTAAAGGGGACATCGGATGCCCATTTCCACAAGTTGGTATGGTTCTTTAGGGCCTTTATGAAATGTCTGCAACATACTTTGGTTAAAATTCCTCAATGGTCACGTCTCTTTAAATGATAATAAGCTACTTCTCATTCCGCCCCTCTCTTACATTTCTTTTGTGTGTGTGTGTGTGTGTGTGTGTATTCGGTGTCGCGTTACCATCATAAACAAAACTAATCCGCTGCATCCTCAGTGCCTCTCATGTCGGGAGAAAACGAAGACTCTTATGTTCACTTTTATATCCAGCTACAAAACACCTGCATTACTTACGAGACATTGTTGTTGCTACAGCTGCTTGAACGCGGAGAAAATGGAGGACAGCGTACACCTGGCTGAGGGCAGAAATATGCTAATATGAGAGAGTCTGTCAGCGGTCATGGGCGGGGCCTAGGCAGTATGACGTCATACTGCTCAGAAAATCAAAACTGCTTGGTAATCGAGACTGTTTAGGTTTTTTGGGGATTAAAAAAACTAAATAAATAGATTTTTATCATTGTAGGATGGTTATGTCCACACACTGCTAAGACACATTTATATGTAAACACCATGTAAAAATCAATGTTGTATCCAGTATCCCCTTAACAATAACATATAATCCTTTACAGTCACTCCTACATGAGTGCCGATATTAAGAAACGGTATGTGCTTCTATAGAAGTGAAAAGTCAATGTGATCAGAATCACTTGAAAGAAAAAGCATATAAAATCTAGGGCTGCACAATAAATCACATGCAATATTTAATGTGCATCTTGTCAGTAAAGCAGTTCTGTAATCCGCGGTAAATTCCATCACGTGCGTGATTTCACATGGAGCAGCATTTACTACACAGAGCCGTTGTTCACTGACAAGCTGCGCAAATCCATGTTCATTATCAGCGTGGTTTTACGCTGTTTTGATAAATAGAAAGTTTTAAAGAACAGCATGTATTTGAAATCGTAATCTTTTGAATTTTCTAGCTGACTTACTGTCACTTTTGAATAAATTAATGAATCTTTGCTGAATAAAAGTATTCATTTCTTTAAAAAATAAACTAAAAATAAAAATCTAAAAAATAAAAAAATAAAATCTTACTGGCCCCAAGCTTTTGAATGGTAGTGTATATATTGAATATTTTGTATATTATCAGCATTTTGCAATCATTGTATGCTAATAATCAGTGGCTTAATTCATGGTGCTTCTGTCTTTCCCAGTTTTCAAATACTTTTTATACTTCATTTATTGTGATCATCTGATTCATTTTGAAGCTTGATTGTTTGGTTCATTTATTAGAAGTCTTTATTAAGGATTTTTTTTTTCCATGGGAAAAATATTTCCATAACCAAGGCCACAAGAATTGAGCGTTCACTGTTGTGTCTTTGTGTCTGTATATGTGTCTTTTTCTGCCTGGCTGTGCCGTCATATAATATCATTATTTCCCAAGCTGCCTGGCTTTCACCTGCACACACCCACACACACACACACACCACACACATGCTCTCACCTCCTAGCCAGTGGAGCTCAACGAAGCCAGAGATAATTCACTTTGCACACTAACTTTCAATTTGGTCCCTGCTCCCTCCATCTCCCTCCTGCGAAACGTGCTGCTCTGCCTATCACAGACCCCGCTGCTTCAAGGCGGAATTGAATCATTCACTTACTGTGTGTATGCACTGCTCGACATCGTGGCATGTTATGGCAAAGCTTCAGCACTCTGGCCTAGTTACCAAAGATGAGAGCGATCCTCAAGCGCACCCAATCCCCCCCTCCTTTCCACGATTTTCTTCCTCTCCCCCCTCATTCACTTTTCTTTCTCTCAACATGAATTGGCTTTTCTCTGATAGATAAATGACTCT
This sequence comes from Tor tambroides, assembly GCA_021397915.2. NCBI lineage: Eukaryota > Metazoa > Chordata > Actinopteri > Cypriniformes > Cyprinidae > Tor > Tor tambroides. The sequence goes on from JAFVLL020008162.1 coordinate 34,212, forward strand.
ATTATGCCCAATTGAATCAATTCATTAGTGGTAATGGATCGTTTCTGCCCATTTATATAAAAAAATAAGGACTCTCTTTTTCTCACTGTCACAGTTTCCTCTTCTTTTTTCTGTTCTTTTCTTTCTTCTCAGGAATTTCTATCAGGGCTTTTCAAGCATTCTTTACCAAGGTCCCCCAAATACGAGGGACCACTTTATTCAAAAGTGAAGGCTATATATTTTTATCTATACAAACCTATTTATTGTATGGGTGGAAAATGGTGTGCCTTTTTTTTTTTTTGGTCAGTGTATCATTAATATCACTCCTGATGAGTGCTAATATATTGTCTTTATTTATCCATTAATTAGCAGTTAGCAATTAGCCTTTCATATTTTTAATTAGCATTTAGCAACACAGCACATCGCATTATCACGTTTTCAGGTGTGTAGTAACACGGTTGCCTTTCTGTAACTCATCATGCATTAAACTTATTATCCCATTGTAAAAAAAATATGCCGTGACAAATACTAAAACTGTCAGTGTAATGAATTAGCCAAATTATTTTGCACTTCACAGTGTTTTGTGTCACCAGATAGGAGAGGAAAACACAGTGATATTTTCAACCCCCGTCCTCTTGTCTCGCCATCTATCAGAAGCCACTGCCGCCCACTGCACTGATGGTGTCATTTCAGCAGCACTCACAAACATGGACAGACACACAAAGAGCGTAACCCTGTGTCTGTTTCCCCTCTCATCCTCTCTGTCTCTTTCCCTCCATCGCCAACAACCGTAACCAGCATATCAGTCTCTTTAGCCCGTAATGAAGTAACCCCGTTTTGCCCCACTCCCCCATTCCAGACGCCCACCGCCCCCTCCAGACCAGCCCCTGGCTGTGCTGCCCCCTCTCGACACCTTTTCCCAGGGCTGATGGAGCTCTTTGTTTGCATGTGTGTGTGGTGGGCTGGAGCGGACCGATAAGGAAGGCAAAGGGGAGCGAGATAGCTCTCCAAAGGGGAGCGATAACACAAAGAGGTGAAGAAAGTGAAGGAAGAGAGAGTGAAAGGAAGAGATGGGACAGTGGTGTTATGCGATGAGTGAGTCGCACGCTGGGGGAATGTCAAGATGCTGGACATGGTCCGTATGGGTTTGTTACACCACATTGAGAGGGAGGGAGGGGGGAGGGAAAAGGTGAAGAGAAAAACCGAATACCAATTCCAGGTCCGGAATCCGCCCTCCTTTACATTTCAGTGGCGTTCACTGATCCTTGGATAGCTTTGAGTAATGTGATGAATTCACAAGAAATTGTAAGTGGTGCAGTGTGTATAGAGACAGTATTGGAGAAGTTATTTTGAAATTGTGAGTAGCTTGTGCCTTGAATAGTTACAGTTATAGAGTTCAATTACAGTCAGGCTACACTTTAAAAAGACATTAGCTACACTACAAGCTAATAACAAAAAGTAGATAATAGTTTCAAATAGATCCTGATAGCTTGTCACAGATAACGTCTCTTTGATTTACTCTGGTAGCAAACATTTGTTTGTTTGTTTGATTGAATGATTATGAAAAATATATATAGTTATATTAGGTTACATTTTATTTTAATGTGCCCTTGTTACAATGTAATTATACACAACAATATGTACTTACTAAAGGGTGAGAAATAGGGTTTGGTTTAGGGTTAGTCGTGTGTAGTCAAGCAAAATTTACTACAGTAAATACATGTAACATCTAATAAGAAAACTGTAAAAAAAAAAAAAAAAAAAAAGTTTTAGATTAGATTCCAAAAACACTTAGGATCTCTGTTATGGTGACAGTACAAAATACCACCAAATACCACCAATCAGACTAGAAAACATAAAAATCACAGCACAAAACTGAAGTATTTAACTGAATATTTTTACAAATATTTTCTAATATTTGTATGAATAATGGGACTAAACGGAATCTGTGAATAGTTTTGTCAAACTCATGTATTTAAAACATCTGAGGAAAACCAAGTTCACAAAAATGATCACACATCCTTTGTATGTGTTGGAATTGGAATATTTTTGTGACTATGTTGGATTATTACCTCATTTCACTCGCTCAAGATGTTTTCAATCATATGTCCAGAGTAAAAGTGTGTGTAAATTTGACTGGACATGCCTGAAGACTTTATGAAAAGACAATAAAATAATGGATATAGTGGAAGTTTTCAGACCAGATGCTTTGTAGGATCTAAGTAATGTAAAAAGAAAAAAAAAAAAGAAGAAAAGTTTGAAGGCAGTAACAAAAAAACATCTTTCAGACAGCTGTGTCCAGTATTAAAGCAGTTTTTGGACGAGCTCAGCCATATGAAGAAGAAAAAGCGATCTAGAAAGAATTAGAGAGCGATGAACAGTGTAACAGATTGTAAATGGCTATTTGAGGGGTGTGTGTGTTAGAGAGCGAATGTCTAATCCAGTGGCGGTCTCTGGTTTGGGGTCACTGCGGAGTGACTAGGCTTGAAATTGTCCCTCCATGCTGCTAAGCCCTGCCTATGAACTGGGATGTACGTGTGCATGTGTGCGTGCGTGTGTGTGTGTCCCTGTAAGCTGGTGGGAGGGCTAAATCAGGAGAGTCAGGGGATGGGTACTGCATTCATGGAAGAGAGGCCACACTTCCTAGAGAGAGACGTGGGTCCAGATCAATAGAGAGAAACAATACAGCTTCTTCTCATAGGCTATCTGATTCTAGATTGGTCATTAGGTATTTTATTTTATTTTATTTGCTATATTAAAGTGATCTCTTTTAATTGTTCATTTAAGTTCAAAATGTTAGGGAATTTTTGCAAGAACGAGCTTCATTGGCAGATTTTTATTTATTTTTTTGCACACTACAATGACGTTTCCCCTCGGTGTGACGTAAAATCTGCGCTATGTGTGCTGACGTATCCAAAGTCAGATTTATTGTAAGAACACTGAATCCCCATTTTAGCCTGTCCTCAAGGCGTTCTGTTATTTATTTTTGCTGCTCATATGTCATCTGCCATGTTCTGTCAACCCTGATCTTTCTTTCCTCACCATTTTAACAAGAGACCATTTTAAACCCCCATTTTTCTCAATCGCTCACTTGGGATTTGCAGCTTGCCATGAAGAACGCCATCTTTGTGCCCACTGCGGCGGTAAGCATTCTAAAATAGGAGGCACAGAGGGCATGCAGGAATTCTAAACCGGATCTCATTTGGGAACGTCATGGCCTGCGGACCCCGGGAGGAGTCAAAAAACAAAAACCTGGCGTTCCCGCGAGGACGACCCTGCTGCGAAGAGGGCCATTTATCACTGGTGCGACCAGCTTCGGTTTCACTGTCAAGGGGAGGGAATTTGCTGCCGCTCTAAGAGAGCCTACCTGCCGCTGGCGGCGTCTGTGGTGCGTGATTGAGGCCCCGACCGCCTTCTGCCACGGTTTCATTTGTTTCAACAATAAACACCTTCACCTCCACAGCCTCATTAGCGTCCCTAGCCCTTACTGGTTATTTTATAGTCCGCACTCAGTTGAGACATCGGTCGTGATGTGATCATTTATTTGTTTTTGTCCGCTTTAACCTTGACGAGGAGAAGTGCGGGATGGTGTGTGTTTGCGCGGGTCTTGCGTTGTCGGGGCTCTTAAAGGCAATCTTGGTAGCTCTGGTCATAAATCAGTGTGGATGAAAGGGAAGGAGACTCTATTGCTTCATCGACACCATTAGAGTTAAGGTTGGATATGGAGACGTCAGGCCGCTTCACACCTGACAGTGGGTGGCAAATGGAAACACGCTGGCCAAGACAAGATGGTTTGTCCTAAACTAGTTGAAAAGAATCCATTTTGGCTGTATGATATGGCAATAAGTAACATTTTAATTGACTATTTCCCTCTCCATTTCAGCATTACAAAATAAAGCATTCATATATGAAAAAGCAGTTAAGACAAGTTTGACCTCTTTACGATCAAATTGTGTGATTTTGACTCAATTTATGAAAGATGCAAACCTTTAGTATCTATTACATGCAGTTAGTCATAGTGAATTAGTGCCCGCCCTCTGGTTTTCCCATTATTTTTCCACAGGGATTTTAAAAAAAAAGTCTTCATTAAGGCATAATAAGCCATAAACCAAATCAAACAGCTATGAGGGTGAATCATAACATTACAGACTTTTTATTTGAAGCAAAAAATATTTGAAAATCAGACAAAAAGCAAAAGTACAAGACTGTGAACTATAATCAAATGAAGCAGTGCAAATGACAATCAGTTTAGACAAATGGAGAAATATAAAACTATTCCTTTAAAGTTGTTTATTATATCTATAGAAACCATATATGTTAAGTTTATTGCAAAATATGTAATATAAATATTTTATATTATTAAATATTTATTTATATATATATATATATATATATATATATATATATATATATATATATTTTAATATATTGACAGCATTGCGAGACTGACTAGATTACATTGTTTGCTGATTGGTGGAATTTTTTTTTGGAGGAATCGTGTCATGGGTTGTAGGGTTTTTTTTTTTTGTTGTTGTTTTTTTTTTAAAACCACCAATTCAACGGTTTAACAATTATTTTACAACTAAGTTGAAATAATGTGGACAGATGGCTTCAACAAAACCATATACCATCGATTAACAACCTTGGAGCTCACAATAAGTCTATCTTTAAATGTTTATAAGTTGTCATTAAAAATAATTTTTTTACTTCTAGAACCCAACTGTTGCGCACTATACACTGAAGTGGAGGCCTTGATCAGAGGCCATCCTGAACAGCTGTTTACACTGCTCAATCCATGAACAAACCATCTCCAACTAATATGTGAGACTTTTAAGCTAATCTAGGCCTTTTCAGTACTTTATTTTTTACAGCAGTGATACCTTGAAGTGTAGAGTAGTTCAAAATTATTGTTATCTAATAGCTTTAAACCACAACCATAATCTTGGCTTCCTCTACCAGTGCATAATCTCCATATTTGATTGAAAATATGGAGATTAGGTACTTGGCCTCTTCACCAAAGGCACTTCAGACCTGTTACCTCCTCACGTGCACCACCTAAGTTTATCAGGTAAACGAGAAAATCAAATCAAGCTGTGTGCTGTGCTTCATGTACCACAGCTCAAAGTGGATAATCGCTCACTCACTCTGCAGTTTACGGTTTCTTCGTCTGAATAAACGCACAGAGGTTATGGAGCTGCATTCCAGCAGTGAAAAGGAGGTGCGAGGCTTGAGGAGGATCAGTCCTCCCTCAAAGCTCGGCCCTCGTGCTGGCTCTGCCTCAGGAATGCCAGGCATTCTCTCAGCCCCTCTGATGTCTAGTGTGTGTCGAGAAGAGAACATCAGTGAAGGAAGGTGGTTTTAGGTCTACGACTAGAGCAGGACTAATGAAAACAAGTTCCTTATTCCTTATTCAGGCTCTGTAAGAGACTATGGTGATGTGGGCTTCATATTAACTTGGGGACGGTTTGCAGTTGGGATATTGGTTTATTTGGTAATCAATTTATAGGATTTTACTTTGTCCATATTATAAAAGGGATAGTTCACCCAAAAATGGAAATTTTCATCATTTAATCACATTCATATCCTTACAAAACTGTATGAACTTCTTATTTGGAACATAAAGATGTTTTGAGAAATGTGTCCATACAGTAAATTTAAAGTCAATGGTAACCCAAACTGTTTAGTTACCAACATTTTTCAGAACATCTTTGTATTCTGCTGAAGAAAGTAAGTCATACAGGTTTGGGATAACATGAGGGTGAGTAAATGATGACGTTTTCATTTTTAGGTGAACTGTCCCTTTAAGCTCCACCCTGTTAGTTGTTTGTAAAATCTCTTTAACAAAAACCAGTTCCTGATGACATCATCTATGAACTGGCATTATTTTGGTGAGAAAACAACAGCTCAAACATCAGCAAGTATTAGCACCAGAGATTATGATTTCTGTGATGTTTTGCGCTATTAGTCTGATCTTGGTCTAATTACTCTCTCCAGCCAGATTGATGAAATTACAGAAATTATGATATCAACATTTCAAATGATAGATTAAAAATTAGACTTCAAGTTTACACCCTCATTTAAACTAACTCTGTGCCTCACTGAGCGATTACTTACTTGATTTCTGTTTTCATCCTGTTTGACATGATTTCTCACAATTGTGTACTGTAAATCTTGTTAAATAAAGTTTAAATGCCTGATCTTGAACAGAGTATGTATTTTAATGTAGATATTAACACAGAATATAAGTCTGGTATACCCTTTTATGGAAATAGGCTGTGTCCTTAAATTACAAAGGACACATGTCAGTATTTCAAATGTTGCTTGGTTTAAAGTGTGGTGCATAACAGGAATGAACCAAACCCAAAATATTATGGCCAAAATGGCCTGGATTCTTCTCTCCTTTTTATCTCTTGTTTCTCTGTTTGATTGTTTTTTTTTTTGTATTTTCCTCTCTGGCTTCCCTTATCCTTGTTTGTCTTCCTCCTGCTTTTTGTAGCTTGTTCACTCTTTTTCTCTTGGCCTCACAATATTCCATCCCTTGTTCATTGCCCCTCCTTTTTGATAGTCTTTTCTCTCTTCTTTTTTTTTTTAGTGTGTGGTGGTAAAAGGTCCGTCTTGTTCCAGCCATAAAGTCTTCCATCCTTCTCCCCCTCCTTCCTCTCTCGTCCCTCCTTCACTCTTTCCCTTCCTCCCTAATGGTTGCTCTTTCCAGCTCTTGCTCCTATCAGCAGTGTGATAATGTTACGTCAGATGCTAATCTGGCAGTAGAGACTCTCTCTCTCTTCTCTTTCTCGCTCTGTTCGTCATCAGCCTCTACCTTCCTCATGCCCTCGGCATGTTTTCTGTCTTATCTCTGTTGTTTTCAGCTTGTTGCATGGTTTTATTTTCCACCATCTTTTCCTCCACTTTGTTCAGTTCTGTTCTTCTTTGAGTGTTTATGGGAATTTTTTTCTGACATTGTGGTCTGCTCACTGATCATTCAGATCATTGTGGATTGTTCTGGTGAATTGTGGTGTGTTACCATATTTGGAGTGACCCACCCATCAGAGATTTTCATACTGTATATTGCATTACATCACTGAAACTTACATAGATTTCTTCTCTCTGGAGATCCAAGAACACTCAGAGTCTATATGTTATAAAAGTCATGTGGAAATACGCACCCTTTAGAAGGTCTCTTTTATTCGGTGTGCTGTAACTGATTTAGAAGGTGTTTGATATGTGTTTGTTGATATGTTTGCTCCTTTGTTGCTATTTGAGAAGTTTGACCTTGGCGTGGGAATCACCTCTGTAGATGAGGGTGCACTATGCTAGTAATAGGATGCTTTTTAAGGTGTTTTCATTTAAGACACAATATACAGGTACCACATAAGTTAGTGGTCAAAGTTCTTTCTTTCTTTCTTTCTTTATTGTCTTGGCCAATTTTGGGAATTCATGCTCATTTCAATTTTTTCACCCTTTGTTTCCCTTGTTTTTTGAATGTTTTTTTGAATAAAACTACAGTAAAAATAATAATATAGTGAAATATTAACATTTTAAATAACAGTTATCTATTTTAATAGGTTTTAAAATGTAATTTATTCCTGTGATGTAAAGCTGAATTTTCATCAGTCACTAGTTTAGTGTCACATGATTCTTCAGAAATCCTTCTGATATGTGGATTTAATGCTCAAGAAACGTTTCTTATTATTATCAATGTTGAAAACAGTTGTGCTGCTTAATATTTTGTGTAAACCTGTTTTTGGGATTGTTTGAATCAAGAAGTCACAAGAACATCATTAATTAAAAAAAATACGTAATCAATTTAATGTTTTCTTGCTGAATAAAAGTAGTTTTTCTTAAAAAAAAAAAAAAAAAGTCTTATTGACCTCAGACTCTAATCTTTAATAACTGTTATCTTTAGCAAATCTCAAAATCAACATTTATCTAAATTCACTTCAAAAATATTTTTTCTAGTGGAATTTTTTGTCAATACAATATAGTTTTATGATAATAATTATCAACCATTTATCAGTTATGGACCGTAACGTTGAAATAATTATCAGCTAATCTGTAACGACCAGAATTTTAATATTATTGCACCCCCGTTGTAATTTTTAATGATAAATCTCTTGCTTGGAATGGGACAAAATAGGAGTTGTCCTGCCCTCTGTTGTTGTGAGAGTGCGTTATAGTCGTCCTAATGAAGCGTGGGGAGGAGGCTAGTTTAAATCTGACAAGTCAGCAAACCTTCTCTTTTCCTGCTGACCCGTGCTCCTATCTGTCTCTCGCGCTCTCTTTCTGTCTCTCATGTGTTCTCCACGCCACTTCCTGTCTTTCTTTCTGATGCCTGCTATTAAGCCAGATGGATTTGCTCGTCAGTCTCAGGGTGTGATTGGTCTGAATGGCCAATCTTCATCTCATCTCTCTGCTCTTGAGCGTTTGATTATGTCTGTCCTCCCTTCCCACATGTCACCCTTGGATTGGAATAGCACAAACAGTTCCTGCTGAACTGGCAGAAAAAGCTCTTACCTTATCTTGTCTCTCCCTCTTTCGTCTCCTGCAAGTAAAAGGTCAGGCTGCTTACTGTACACTAGCTGCAAGTAAACCAAAATTACGTGGTGAGGTGCATCATAACTAGGCCTGTGGACATTTGTCACATTTTCTGCACTGATTTTACAGGAACATCTGCAGAATGAAATTAAACATGTAAAAATGCGTTAAGACTTTGATTATAACTTAAATCTGTACATCATAACTAATTACCTAAAGAAACCATTAGAGTGGCACAGAAGTACAGATACAGGATGCCAATAGTTTTGTAATATAAATTAGATTGTCAACAATTGACACATTGTACACATTATGTACATTAAACACATCTAAATTATACATTTAGGTGTGCCTCTGTATTTTAAGGAATGTTTGTAACCAACTTGGTTTTGAGTAGCCCTCTGGAATATTTGTGTGGCAATCTTTTTTTCTGTCTTTCTTTTGACCTCTTCTTGAAGAGTTTTTTTTGTGTGTGTGTGTGTGTCAAGCTTGATTAGTGCAATTCTTTAAAAAAATGTTTAAAGTTAAATTATTAAAAATTATTAAAAAATGATTCCTTTGCAAGTTGTTAAAGTGATGAAGTGGAAGTATGCTGTATTTTCTCAAAATAGGCCTATATAGGCCTAATAGGCCTTCAGTGTCATGTTTGTGTGATTCTTAAGGTCATTACTTAGTGTTTATCCCTTATATTTCTTAATTCTCTGTCTTGCTCTCTTCTTTCTCTTCGCTCTTTCAATCTCTGGTCAAACTGCAGGAAAGAGTATTATTCTCTTCTGGAATGTCGCATTGAACTATATTTAGAGTCTTGTTTCCGTTCCTCCTTTTCCGTTTCTTTCCTTTTCTTTTTTTGTAGATGAGATAAAAATAGCCATGGTCATGTCTTCAGACTCACCTGGGAATTAATGCACAACTCTGGGTGTGTATACTTGTGTGTGTGTGTCTACAGTCTTTCCTAAATGACTTTTACTTATTATATTTAGCCTGGTACAGCAATTTGTTCTCTGATTCTAAGTACGTAACTCGTTTCTTGGATGTAGTTGTGCATCCCATCAGACATCCACTATCACACAGGAGATTTTCTGCTTGTTTAACTTGACAAGTTCAGGCTTGAACATGCATTAACCTTAGTTTGAACCAATCACATTTCTGCTCCTTTAACAGCTTTTTAGCTTTTCAAAGGCTTGTGGCCATCTTATTCTCCTGTTACAGGTCTTCTCATTGCTGATTATATTAAGCAAGACAACTTAAACTGGCCTCATGTAACACTTTATGTAGTTAAAAATTTGCTTAGATGTTTTGGAGGAGAGAGAGATGAATGGTTTAGGACGATGTCGAGTAGCTGTCCAAAAACTCTCAAAATATTTGTAATATTTAATATTATTTAGTGGGATGAACATAGTGGAAACGTCTCAGAGTGAGTTGGAATGTTCTAACAATGTGCTTTAGCATGACTGCAAGAGTGTTAGCATGCTCTCTGAATTCACCCAGAAAGTTTGAGGTCACATTAAATTGATCAAAAGTGACAATAAGACTGACTTAACAAGGCTTCCTTAAGACTGACTAGTCAACTAATCATTCAGACAACCCACAACTAGTTTATTTTGGAAGTATTTCAGCACATCCCAGGAAGGGCTGGTTCCTAACATTGTGAACACTCTCTAAACTCCCACCCAGCTTAGTGTGCTTCATTGGGAGAGAGTGACGATTCAAATTGAAGCAGTTTCGACTCTTCAAGCGTGTGCAGAGTTGCTGCAAATTGGCCAATACTCAGGCTATGGCTTCAGGGGTTTATTGAAATGGAGGAAAGCAGTTGGTCTTTTTCGTCACCATTAGATACTGAAAAAGCCTGAGTCAGTTTTACTACTGACGCTAAAAGCTTAATTTGGCTGCAGGTGGTATTTCATGTGTGTATGATTGCTTACATGCCTTTAGTATCCGTGTGTGAGAGAGAGAGTTTTTCACTGCTGTATGCGGTATCCAAATTGAACACTTGCCAAGTGCCAAATGTGAGTAAAATTGGCTTAGGTGAGTAAATAAAACTTGCTAATGAGCTACTAGACAGCTGTTAACTTTATTAGAAACTGTGTAACAAGGTCAACATCTAAGTAATATTATAAAAACACTGATCTAACACTTGCTGATGTGCAGATCTCAAATCAAAGGCACAAATATGTGGGAAACTTAAACCATGAAATGAAAATATGAGGAACACATTGGTATTATTTTGTTTTTGTGATGAATTCAGTTTCATAGAGAGATGGATACTGGCTCATTTCGTATATATGTTGCTGTTAGTGACCTTCACCTGTACTTTGTCAAATAAAAAAACAGATAAATAATTTTCCTGTCAATAAACAAGAAATACATTTAGAATCAGGGTGAATATAAGGAATATTTTTGAACAGTGTGGCAGAAAGTTCATTTTGAGACCCTGACTGTATGTTTACTATATTGACTAAAAGTGAAAATGCTGTCATTAATTACTCACCCTCATGTCGTTTCAAACCCGTAAGACCTTCGTTAAGATATTTTTGATGAAATCCAAGAGCTTTCTGACCCTCCATAGACGGCAACACAACTGACACTGAAGGCCCAGAAAGGTAGTAAAGACATTGTTAAAATAGTCCATGTGACATCAGTGGTTCAACCACAATTTTCTAAAGCTACGAGAATACTTTTTGTGTGCAAAGAAAACAAAAATAACAACTACGTCATGGTACTTTTGTGAATGTGCATCGAAGACTGACACTGAAGCGAAGAATTGTTGAATAAAGTCGTTCTTTTTGTTTTCTTTGCGCACAAAAAAGTATTCTTGTAGCTTCATAACATTACAGTTGAACTGATGTCACATGGACTATTTTAACAATGTCCTTACTACGTTTCTGTGCCTTGACCGTGGTAAGTTACGTTTCTGTCTATGCAGGGTCAGAAAGCTCTCTGATTTCATCAAAAATATCTTAATTTGTATTCCAAAGACAAACGAAGGTCTTATGGGTTTGGAAAGACATGAGGGTGAGTAATTAATGACAGAAATTTCATTTTTGGGTGAACTATTGCTTTAAAATAACATTTTCTTTTCTACTGAACTCACACTACTTTTATTTGTATCCCTCTCTCTCTCTGTCTCTGTTTCTCTCAGACCTAAATCCCAGTGATATTTAAGGGTCTTAACCTGTGTCTTTCATCCCTCCGTTGCGGAGCGTGTGTGAGATCTAGCGTTAGCCCCTGTTGCTACGCGCTCTGCTAGCTAATGTAGACAGGCACACTCTGAGCGTGTGCAAAAGCTCACGACCCTCTCCCCAAAGACAGACTGCAAATGAGCCTCTCTTTCTCTCCTCTATCTAGATCTTTGCCTCTCCGCTAGTGTCAGCATTCCCTCCTTCCCTCGCTCTCTTTTCTCACTCTATCACACAGTCTCTCTTTCGTTCACTCCCTCGCTCTGTCTCTTTATCTAAGTAATTACCCCTCCCCTCCGACATCTCTGCCGCTGTCATATTCTTGTTTCTTTCTTTCTGTCTCTCTCTTGCACGGTTTTTCTCCCTCTTTAGCAGTTAGAGAGGAAATCAATATAGACACGACCCTCTCAGGAGCCACAATATCACCTTTGGGCGTGGTGGTTGTCGGGACGGCAAACGTACTGTAAAGACCCTCAATGGTCTACTTGCACTGAGCTTCATGACGCACCCAAGTATAGCTCGCAAGGTCTGGTTACGTATGTTTTCAGTGTGCTGTAGCTGCTAGTTGACTAAATGCCATTTAAAAAGAGTCTCTGCAAGAAGATTTAAATCCAGAGATTTTCAGGGACAAGAGAAGAATAATATGCAGACTAACCTTAATTTTTTTGTATTCGATGTTTCTTTTTTTGACAGTCATGTCATTGTATGTAATTTACATGTTTATACTGAAATTCTTAATATTTATAGTAGTAGCGCTGTCAGTGTATTACTGTTTAAGATGAGTTATATATGTTTAACATGGATAAAAATCTGGAATGAGTAAAACAAGCAACACATAAGCGAATCTTGTTTATCAGTCAAATCCATTTATAAATGGTAACTCAGCAGGTATGAAGTATGATCTGTAAGTGGAAAAACACTGTTTATGAGCACTCAGACGAGCGCTAGACTGCTGCAGGTTAGTAGGGAAATTTATTTAGGCCTACATTTACATACATCTATGACCAACTAATAACTAAAGTATACTTTGTTTTTTACACGTACACTAGGGTATGTGTACAGTTTGCATGATGTGAATTTCATCATCAGTGTATGCATGTGTGTACTGTATGTACACAGCACAATTTTTCTGTTAATGCTAGCATGTGCTAATTACAGTGGTTTGTCCACAAGGAGGCAACACTGACTCGGGCCTTTGTTTCACAGTTGGAAAAGAAGCGAAGGAGACAGAACTACTAAAGACAGCAAAAAACAATCGACACCTGAATTGATGAGTGCTTGTTTTGGGGGATTAAAAGACATCTGCAACTCCACTTTAAATGAGTATGAATACATTATTTTCGCTCATTACTTTTGGAAAAAAAAGAGCAAACATTGGACAAGGATTAATTGCTCTACTGCGCGCACTATCAAATGGAGTAGCCTATACTGTGAAAGATTGTACTGTAAAAACCCAAGTATATGTTGGGCCTAACATCAACAGCAAGTGTATTAGCAATCCAGACATTGCGAAATGCGCCTAAGAAGTTTTTTTTTAATGTGTGTTTACAGTAGTTCTAGCTTTAAACCAACAAGTTCATACGGCAACATTCGTTTAAGAAAAACGCAACAAATGGGCCTTTGTTCATTTCTCATTATGATGTCACGAAGCACATTGTGTCAGGCTGCTGTTCTTTTCCTCTCCCATTATTTCATGACAGGAGGGGAGATGCTCACTTAGCAGCTCTCTCTCCGTCTCGTTCTCTGGAGATAATTAGTGAATCAGCCAGTAATTAGTTTGCTTCATGTCTGGTAATTCCCTCTCGTTGCCCACAATGACACTCCCAGCCGTCAACAGTCAACACTGTCACACTGTAGGAAAAAAAAAAAGACACCTCGTCTCTTCCTCTCTGCCTTTCCCTCTTCTTGTCGAACGAGTGTGTGTCAGAGTCTCGCCCACGAACAGCTCTTTTGAGGCGGTGTTGTGTGTGTGTGTGTGTGTGTGTTCTTAAACACGTTTACCCATCCTCTCTATTTCCCCTCTGCGCTCTGTAAGTGTGCCGGATTGTTTACCTCCCTTTTTCTCTCCCTCCCTTTTTCCTCTCCACCACTCTATCTCTCTCTCTCCCTCCCTCACTCTAGGATCGGAAGTCCCCCGAGGCCATGCATTCTTCAGCCCCTCCCCCCACCCATCTCTCACTATAGACAGAACACGCAAGACAGAGAAAGAGCGTGCGTGCGGTGCCCTCCGCATTAACATACAACACAATGCATACGTATACGTGCGTGCCTGGATACTATGATCTCAGATACTTAAACGATTGCGCCCCATCCCGAGAGGATGAGGCCTTTTTCTTAAAGATTTCATTACGTGCGTGCGTGCGTGTGTGCGTGTTATCTGATGAGGTCTGTCTCAGGGGTGGCTGCGGTGCTGTTAGAGAGTGACTTGCTGATAAAAGGCCTGCGAGAGAGGGAGGAAAAGAGAGGGGGAGGAGGCTTCTTTGACTGGACACATAAATCAAGGCCCTGGTAATTGCTGCTCAGGAGAAAAAGTGCCTGGGAGAGGGTGGTTGTGAAACCGAACACTAAAGCCGTGCTAGCGCATGCTCGCACACATCACAAACACACAATGCTGTCATATTGCTAATGCAATTAGAAACAATATGGCTCCTTCCCAAGACCTAGCGCCTATATAGACAGCTAGCTTGTAAGGTAGCATCTGAAATGTCACTAGTGAGTGATTTGGGACACTTTACATTGGCAGCACTTCTTTGCGTCACACGTATAGTGCTGGAAGACCCAACTCGCAGTTGGTTTCAATGGGGTTTGATGTTGGCATGTTGCTAAGCTAACAGCTTGACACAAAGATATATGCATATGTGGTGTGAAATTAGTCTCTTTTTTTGTTATTAATACATGTAGTTAATTTCTCTTGCTTTGAATGAACATTGTTCCAGTGCAACATGGAATTGCCTTTTCTGCAATGGGTTAGCGCTGCTTTATATTTGGGCTTAAACAAGGTATCTTTCAAAAGTAATACAACAAGGAATCTAGGGATAGTCCACCCAAAAATTTAAATTCTATCATTTACTCACCCTCATGTTGTTCCAAACCTGTATGAGTTCTTCTGTAGAACACCAGAAGATATTTTGAAGAATGTTGGTAACTACATCATACCATTGATTTGAAAGATTGGAGGGAAAAAAAAACACTCAAAATATCTTCTATGCTCCACAGAAGAAAGTACATGATGACATGATGAGTAAAGGTCTGAAATTTTCATATGCGTTTTTTCGTATTCATCAACGTCACGCACAGAAACCTTGCACGCTGAGTCAAAATGCTTTCTACGGATGCGAAAAACGCAGAAAGTTGAACCCGATCCAAATTTTTTTTATGACGGATGAAAGTTTTTGGAGGCAGTGTGTAAATGCGATTGACACAACATGGGGTCGTATTTATTTTTTAACGTGCAGAAATTTTGGATTCAGTGTGCAATGACCTTAAATGACAGAATTTTCATTTTTGATTGGACTATCCCTTTACAAGACATAACACTGCTTTTTTGTACTTTTTGGTGCATTGGTTGCATGCCTATGATGCCTTAAAATGCTCTCTGGGTAGGCAGCTTACTAGGATTTGGAACAAAGCTCATATGTAGTATTGACACACTCTGCTTCCCTCATTCCACACGTACACACACACTCGATTTATCAGAGCCTGAGCTTGCCTCCCTGTGTGGGAATGTTGGACAATAAAGAAAGGAGATCTGAGGCTGTGATTGGTCGTTTTATCTCCCCTCTTGAGAGAAGAGCCATGATTGGTTCACTCATCCCAGGAAAGTGAGACAGTAAAAGATGACAATTAATCTGTCACAGACGCACTTAAAAACTCTTCACCAATCAAACACCGTTTCAACAGCTTAAAACATTTCCCTCCGCTCTTTCTCTCTCTCATTCTCGGATAATAAAGTTCATCATAATTTCTGCTTCTGTTGAGCCTTGAATAATTAGTCATGATCGCTTCAACAAGGCACAGCTGCGAGAAACAAAGGAGAGATAAGAGGAGAAAGAATGAGAGAAGATTTTGAAACAGACACACGCAAGCACCTGTTGTGACATTCAACTCTGAATTCTGTTGTGTTTTAAGGGTAAATCTGCATATCGTATGACACATGCAGGTCGCACATACGCATGCAAATCTGAAGACTTCTGCGCTTTCTACGCTGGTTTTGGAGAAAAACCTGTGAAGTTCTGAAGTCATGTTGCATTATAGTTGGTATCTGAGAACATGAACAAATTACCCCAAATATTTAATAAATAATCATGTAGTAAATGCATAGAACTTTAAGAATGTCCAACATTCTGAATCAGATTTTGTGTGGGCCTCTTTATGGCATTCCTTGACACTTTTTTCCTTTAAAAAAGCAGAACAGAATAGCTTATTGCTCCAAATACTCCATTTTATCCTCCATAAAGAGTAAAGGAGAGAGGTAGACAGGAAGAGTGAGCGTAATAGAGCGAGGAAGCATGAGGGAGACATCTGTTTTGCTGTGCTTCTGTTATCTTTCCTTTCTCATCCTTACATCAGATTTCATCATTTTCTCCTCTTACCTCTACCTGCAGATCCACACAGAAAGAGTCCGTCTGTGTTTAATTGAGCCGTGTGTGCTCACTATTTATTTCTGAAACTTTGAAGCGAAGCCAACGAACAATGCACAATTTCACAGCGCAGACTTGTCCAAACAAAGGAAAACAAGTAGCCTCATTCAGACACTGTATCTGTTGCATTTTTACGCCTGTCTTTCTCAAAGAGCGATCGTTTAATTCATTTCACGGTATTTTAAGTGACTGATCTGATTTGGTGGATGTGGTCAGCCAACTTTGGCTGTTGAATTGAACATCTGGGGGTTAACATCATCATTTGACGTTTCAGTCTGTTTACTGGAATTGTTTAATAGGGATTCATATGGAGAAATCGGAGTCCAGAGCTGTGGATGGATTTCTATCCATAATGCTCAATGAACTAGCGCTGAACCTGTGCACGCGTGAGTGTGTGTGCGTGTAATTGAGCTGTAGACAGAAATATGGCTTTATGGCCACCACTAATGGCTTCTGTGCAGAGCAATAGAGAGAGGGAAAAAGGGAATATAGAAGCTGGGAGAGATAACGCAACATGGGGAGGTAAGGGAGGGCAAAAGTTTGGGGGTAGAGAGAGGTGGAGAGTTTGTGCAAAAGGGAACGGAAGAGTGGGAAATGAGGGGGTGGGCTGCAGCGCGGCCAGTCCTACCTCATAACAGGTGTGTTATGGAGGCTTTGACACAAAAGAATGGCTACTCTGGCATTTCTTTGTTCTTTGTCATTGCACCAGTAGATGTAAGGAAAAAATGAAATATGCTTTTGTTGGTGGTCAGTTTGTTATGTAGCCTAGGTTTCTTGGTTTTGGCTGGTGATCCTGTGCCTGCCAGGCTCTCATTTTTTTTATGCACACGCTCTCAGTAGATTTGACGTGATTGATATTCAAGCAAATCATCTGATAAAGGAGGCGGCAGCACCTGATGGTTTCGATAGACAGCGGCCCCTCTACACCTTTGTTGTGGTGTATTTTGGTCTGTTTAATCAGTCCTTCTTAGGTAGTGCTGCTTGAGAGTAACAGTAAAGCATTGCTACCAATGCAATGGTCGCAAGTTCAGTTACCAGGGATTGCATGAACTGATAAAGCACCAGGCTGTTTGCATAAAAACGCATGCATAAATATAAGGGCAGTGGTTATAGGGAGTGTATATATGCCAGCACCCTGCTCTCTAGTTTTCAGGCACTGACCATTAAAAAAATTGTCAACCATTTTTAGAGCAGCTCAAGCTTCGTCTCTTGAGTCTTTTAAGCCATATTGAGTCTGAACTTCCAAATGATCAGCCTAAGCTAAATTTATGCATCATTGGCATTGCCAAAATTCTTTAACAAGTTTAAGATGTCATAGCTTGAGTTTATGTGCACGACTGTCAGTATTCAGCTCAGATTTTTTTGAATTGGCCAGTCACTACTACCACCCACACACACAAACGCCCTCATGAGGGCCGTGTGTTGGCGCGTGGTGTATTATTAGAGGGGATGTTGTGAGCAAGCCCCTCAGATTAGTGTCTGATCTGGGCCAAGGCTCACTACTGGTAATCAATGTGTGTTTGTGTGTGTATGCATGAGATCAATGAAAGCAATCACTCTGACTCTCTGTATTGCACTATGTTTTGCTTTGTGCAAACTGCAGTGAGCTGTTTTTCTTAGCACATCCTTCAACACCTTTAACAGCTGCAGATGAGCTAAACTTTTAGAGTTTGCCACCATCGGATAGTCTTGCCTGTTTGTTTGATGACTTTGGTAAAACCGTGCACTTAATGCTTTCACCTAGCTAAGAGTGTCATTTGGATTTTAAAATACTTTCTTCTTAATGTGCTTAGACAACTGTACGTAAGCCATTTGTAGGTTGATTTCTCCTAAAAGTATAAATACATTTGGTGTTGCTGGTGCTACAGAAGTTAAATATTTTGTTTAAAATACTTTCTCAAACTTAAAAGGTTAGTAAGTAAAGGTAATCAAACCATTTCTAGTTTGAGGTGTTTGAAGAGTGTAGGTTCTGTGGTGATTTAAAAAGATTGCTGTTTGACTGAGTGGTCCACCTTCTCAGCTTCTGGCTAAACCAGTGGCATGAGTTTGTGGGCTGGGCTACTTGTTTGGGCACTAGGAGTGTCTGGAAACCTGTTTGGAAACAGACTCCCCGAATTACTACTTTGTTTTTTGCTAGTGATGCAGAAAATCTGCACTACTACACCTTTCAGTAATATTTTTAAGTTCAGTAATCATTCTGTCAGTTTATAAACAATCTTACTATACAAAACACTCTTACTGTATTTGCACTGATCCTCCCGTCTTCAACAACCATTTTAGTTGACAGTTTAATTTGAAGGAAAGATGACCAAGCACGAACAGTAGGATCAAGAGTGGTTCACACGTGTGAACGAAAGAGAAAAGATGGATATGGAATCCGCAATGGAGACAGAAAGAGGAGGAAGAGAGGATAAAAGAGAGAGACTTAATTTACGCTGCTCTCTCCCGGTCTCTCTCTCTCGCGGCTGCTGCCCGCTGTCGTCCATCATGGCTCCTATGAGCACCATCTGCTCAACATTACAGCCACTGTTGCCTGGCTACCTGCTCTCTCTCTCTATCTCTCTCTTTCCTGTTTTTTCTCTCTCTCTCCCTCCCTTTAATGTTTTTTTTTTCTGTCATTTGAGTCCTTTTCTCTCACCCCTCATCTCTCTCTCCCTCTCTCCATGCTCGGCCGAGGAGTCTTTGGCTCACACACATTATCCGGCAGGAAGAAGGAGACACATCTTTTACACCACTCATGATTAAGCCATCTGCAGAGAGAGCTGAAGTGAAAGGAGGGGGGGATGAGGGGATCGTAATGAAAAAGAGTATGTAAGGCGGTGAGGGTGAAAGAGAAGAAAAAGAGAGGAGGTAAGGGGAAATGTGGAGGAAGGAGGGAAAGACGGAGAACGGAATGGAGACATGGGCACAGAGGTGGAAGAAATAGAGATAGATGACGACTCGGAAAGGGAGTGAGAGAAAGAGACGGAAGGAGAAAAAAAAAGATCAACACTGCCCTCCTCTGGCCTGTCCGGCTTTCAACACAGATACGTACGTGCCGATCGGCTCACGTTTGGGCGGTTTGACCGGTTAACAGAAGAGATCCAGCTGTCTACACACAGATTTGCGCTCATTGACCGGTCTGGTCTAGATTTATCTGAACAGTCTCCTGTGGCGTGTGCATGTTTGTGCTTCATTATTTATTCTGTTATAAGAGCCTCATGGAGAGCTGGTTTAGATAAAATGATCGCCTTGCGGTTAATGTGCTCGGGCACATTGAATTATGTGGTGCTTGTGCGGATGATGCGAGTTTGAATCCAGTTTCCAACAGTTCCCCCTTCCTCTGCCTAACATTATCTGTCTTAGCTCTCACTGTTCCTATATATATATATTTTTAAAAAAAGTAGCCTGAAAACAGTTGCGTGGTGTCTCGTTTTAGTTTTCTTGGACGTCAGATCTTACAAGACCATAAACACTTGGTCTGGGTCTCATGACTCGTTGTTTTGGATCTCAGTTTATATTGTCTCAGACAAGACCGCAGTCTATTTCCAGTGTGCTAGAAGTAATTTTATATGACCTTAACCGCTATTCAGAGGGGTATCTTTTCCTGACCCCACACACAAGAAAGAGATCTCCAAGCTCCTACCTTAATGTACCTTAAAATTTGTTTTGAGGTTTTATTTTTGTTGATTAGGAAACAAAATCTGATAAAAGTGAACTGATTTTAATTTGACATTGTAAAAATATATTCTACAGTTATTTTTGGCCAAAAATAGTTTTGAAAGAGTATGGAAATGACACATCCATTTACATTATTGATGTTAACATTGTTAATGCAGTATTACATTTAAATGCATTTACATGTGAACATAAAAGTTGATGATACTCCAACATTAAAAAGCTTGGGGTCAGGATTTTTTTTTTTTAATCTGTTTTTTAAAGAAGTCTCTTGTGCTCACAAAGGCTGTATTTATTTGATGAGAAATAGAGTAAAAACTGTAATACTGTGAAATATTATTACAATTTATTATGTATATATATATTTTTTCTGTTTTCATATATTTATGATGTAATTTATTCCTATGATGGTAAAGCTGACTTTTCAGCATTACTCTAGTCATCAGTGTCACATGATCCTTCAGAAATAATTCTAATATGCTTATTTGGTGCTTAAAAACATTTGTTATCAATGTTTCTTTTTGAAACTTTTGTGGAAACCATGATGCATTTTTCAGGATTTTTTTAATAAAAAATAAAAATCTTTTTGTAGAGAGAAGTAGAAATCTTTTGTAATATTACTGTAACATTTTTTTAAACTTTTACCTACACTTTTGATCAGTTTAAAGTATCCTTTCTGAATAACAGTATAAATTTATAAAAAAAAAAAAGTCATACTGACCCAAACGTTTGAACTGTAGTTTATGTAATATGTATATTGTGTTTAACTTAGTACCAGTCCCCAGATATCAAATGACAATTCACCCTGAAAATAATCTGTTCAGCAATTAGAAGCATATTATGTCTCCTTGTTGTCAATAATTTAATGACTGAATAAACAAAGTGAATCATCTGTACAGAACACTCTCTGATCAGCTCTCTTTTCTTGTGCATGTAGGAAGGTGTGGTTGGTCTGCCGCGACAGGCTGGTGGAGTCCAGCCACCTCACGGAGGACCAGGGGGCGTGACCTCAGCAGGGCCTAACGGGGCGGGGCCTGGCGGTTATCTGCCCAATCCACAGCAGCAACAGCAGGCGGCAATGATGAAGCAGATGATGGCTATGGAGCAGGAAAAGAGGGTCCAGCTCCATCTGATGGAGCAGCAGAAAGCTCAGCTTATAAGAGAACAGAGACAACAGCAACAGCAGCAGCACATGCTGGCAGAACAGGTGAGTGCCACTGACAGTGCAGGGCTTTTGTTTATACTCATATGAAAAAGCCACCCTTGTGAGTGTGCAAGCAGCTGCTGACCCTCCGTGGCTTCTGAGTTCTGCTATCTGTTCAGTTGTTTGGGATTATTGATAAGGAATTTTGATATTCATGCATTTTTCTGCTTGGCTTGCTTTCTTTTTCCAGTTACAACAGCAGCAGCATCTCCCCAGACAGATGAGTCAGGCACAGAGGAATCCGTACCCTCTCCAGCAGTTTCAAGGCAAGACACACACAAGTACACCGAAAAAAATATCCATGCCCAAACACTAAACACTTTGCCACTAGATGTAATGACCATGTTACATTGTGGCCAAATGGCTTATGGTGTTATTATAAACAATGCAGGGACCTGGAGTAAATAGTAAATCTCAACTCCTCCTTTAAACCTCTAAGTGCATTTCTCTATTTCAAAATGAAAAGAAATCATTTTCTCATTTACACTTAAAAATACTGCCAGTGCATCTGTCAGCATTTCTAATGAACACACACATATATTTACTTAAACGAAGTCTGTTGCAGTTACAGGGATGGATTCTTTTGTTGCTGTGGTGTTCTGTGTAAAAATTTGGGCATCAGTGGACATAATATTTCATTTCAATAATATTATTTCTAGTTTCTTTGGTTTGTTAATATAAACAAGTTTCAGTTTACTAGACATTTGACTTAAAGGAAAATCGGTTCATTCGCTGGTCATCTTTTTCATACTTTGAATGTAGGTAAAAGTACAACTTCTGTCTACTAGAATGGAGACTAAAATCTCCAAAGCAGTTTGTCAAGATTACATTTTAATAACATGTTTCATATTAACAGTAAAATCTGACAATATCAGAAATGTAGCTTCATAAACTCAAATTATGCTAAAAAGCAATATTTTTCAGTCATGTGTATTAGGTCTGTAAGGCAAGAAATCCATTTTATTTAGCTTTATATCAATTTTTGTCTGATGCCTGTCAACATAATTTAACATGTAATACATAGGTGTTCATTGAAGCTCTAAGGTGTCGAACATGGAATTATTAATTTGATGCACAGACATCTGGAGATTTCAGTGTGCCGTTTATGTCGTCATATATAAATGACAGTGATTCGCTATGCTTTAGAAACTGTGTACTTATGCCACTTGACTTTAATTGAAACAAGCCTTTGATGTACTGGAAATGTAATGAGAACAACAGATGTCAGTTAATATTATTTAATTGTAAATTATTTTAGGCACGCCCCAGGAGATGGCAGCAAGGAACCAGACGCTGCAGAACATGCGCAACGCTCGACTTCTGCAGCAGCAACAGCAACAGAACCCCGGGATACTGCAGATGACGCCCGTCCAGAATTCGGGCGCCATGCCTTCGCAGGGTGACATGAGCATGGCGTACGGAGGCCAGGCGGGTACACAGACAGGGATGTACCAAGGGATGAACCCAAACATGGGCCAGATGCTCCAGCAGCAACAGCAGCACCATGCCAACCAGCCTGGCATGGCGATGGCACAGAGACAAGGGGGCGCCGGCGGGCAAGGGATGGTCGGTGGAGGCGCCGGAGGCGGGTATGGGCAAGGAATGCTAATGAACCCGTCCCTCCCGCAGCAGCAAATAAAATCAGCCGGTGTTGCCCCTGGTGGGCAGCCGATGGCCAAAGTTCAGAGACTGCAAAGCATGATGGGAGGCGGAGGCCAGACGTGGCCGCAGCAGCAGCAGCAAAACATGCAGGCCATGGGCGGAAGGACTTCAAATGACATGGTGGCATTTAACAGTAACCCCGCGTACGCCATGCAAGGTGGCCAGGCTCCTAGAATGGCCAAGCAGCATTTCGCACAAGCGATGGGTGGACAGACTATGGTGGACCCTCGTTCAATAAACCCAGCGGCAATGGGTGGGCCGATGATGCCGCACATGGCAGGGCAACCAAGGACCAACCAGCCGCGGGGTATGGTGATGTCAGGCATGAACCAGGGTGTGCCCAACATGGCCGCCTTCGGACAGGGCCCTGCTCAGGGCATGCCGGGAGCATCGGGAGGGGGTGGGCCGTACATGCCAGGGGGTCAGCCTCAGGGCTACCAGAGGACGTCCAGTCAGGACCTGGCGTACGGTTACGGCAGCCAATCAGGGGCTGGGGCGGGGGTTTCGTTCGGCTTGTCGGATGGGACAGATTTGGATTCGACGGAAGGTTGGATGGAAGAGTTTTTCCCCAGCCAATAGCCTAAGGGATTTTTTTAACAGGACAATTTTATGGAAAATGTGATTCGTTTATCGTTTCTTTTTTTATTATTACATGGTCGACAAATCTAAGAAATATATTACATGTTGTGTATTACATGTGTGTGCTGTCACAATATTTAAACCAATTCCTCTCTGTTTGGGTTGCTTCTCGAGTAAGGATCCGGTGTTCTGTGTTCTCTTTTTTTTTTTTTTTTTTTTGAAGAAATGCCCATTTTAGATTTGATCCATTTCTGTCTTTTTTCCTCTCATGTCCTTTCTGCTGGATTAAGGGCAAGAGGCACTGAAAACCTGCAAAATGACATTGGGAAAGATTTTAATGGATGTGTTTATGTATTTTTTTTTAGTTCACCCTTATTTTGACATCCTGTTCATGTATGAAAGAATGTGTGGAAATTCGAGGTGGGCCTTTGTCAACAATAGTTCCCTTTTCCCAAACCAAACAGTTCACCACACCTCTTTCTTCTCTTACATATCTTCTCTCTCTCCCTTCCTTTTTCGCTGCTCTTGACATGTGTTCATCCTCTGCATTTGCTCTGCTTTTTGCTTGTGTGTGTGTGTGTTTATTTGCACTATGAGCATCACAACAAAACACATCAGACTCTGTGTGCTCTCAGTGCATGCAAGATGGATGCTCTGCTGTCGCTAGGCGACCGGTGTCAGTAGAAGAGTGAAGCCATGTGTGTGTGTTTGTCAACTAGGTGTTTGTTAATATTGCTTGAAGAGATTTGGCAGCTACAAACTTCTCCCTCCCCTCCCTAAAACTGTGAGAAAGATGTTTTCTTTAGTCACAATGGCAGCTAGAAAGGATACTATGACATGAACTCATAAAGTATAAAGATTTTAACAGCCCACAGATGTTTGCGTGTTTTAATTCATACATCTAGAATTTTAAACCAATATTTAAATGCTTCCCAACATTCTATTTTCTTCCTTTCTTTACCTAAAAGTTATTGCTTGTGAACACTGGTGAAAGAGATTTTAATAAGAAAAACGAAATACACCATACATACTGTATTTCCGCTGATGGGTCATACCACTTTTCATCTTTTATTTTACTCTTCAAATGACAAATATTTATTAGTTTCTGTAATGCTTCGTTTCATTGCACCACTTCATGCTCTGGAACACACAGACACTCCTTTACCCGCTACACAATGCCTGACAGAAAAGACAAGCACATCAAGACTACAGTACATCAAGCCAACTGTATTGCATACAACTGTCTATTCATCTTTCAACTGTGACAACTTCAACACATAACAAAAATCGACTTAATTTGTTAATATAAGCCTCTGCTCTTTGGGAATTTAAATTTATTTAAACCCATTTCCTCCTACTTGTGTTCATTGTTGTGAGTTTGTCAACTAATTTCAAATGAAGGCTCAAAATGGTATCTTACTAGCCAGACTTTAGTTTTCTGTTGTTTACCATGAGATGCCACACAAATAAGAACATCAGTCTTTTCTCCTCTGTTATGTGTTGCTCCGGTATTATGGTGTTATAGTCATGGTGTCTTTGTAATCAAACTCTAATTTTATTGTTTCTGCTCTCTGAAGAATGAACATGAATGTAACATTGTGACTGACTTGCCCTTTTTTATTTTTGTCTTAATGGGAGATTGAGCGCATTCACGTCTTCAGTGTTTCGCAGTGTTATGTTGTTGCTCTGTCAAGAGGATTGCAGATGGAGAGGGTAAAGCCCACGTCCTCCTGCCGTCTCACCAAATATCAACAATCTGGGACCAAGATTAACATGTTTTTGATTTCTGTTGAAGTCATCGAGCTTATCTTTTTCTTCTTTTTATTTCATACTGGTGCTGACATATGTGATGGAAAAAGATATATATCAGATACAGTTATTTGTAAATATGTTTTTACAGTTTTAAATACATCAGAGGATACATCTCTACTCACTGTAAAGATATTGCTGTTTGTTTAAGATAGAGAAGTATTTTTTTCATCTTTTTTTTCCACTTTTAAACTCATCTGAGCTATACCATTGCACTTCAGACAATGTCTTACTACTAATTTGTAATGTAAACCTCCTCTAATTTTTATTTTGAAGGTTTTTTTCTAGTTTTAAAATTTTACTCTGTATCTAAAGCAGTGCTTTTTTTCTTTTTCATGTACAGAATTATGTAAATGGTAATGCCAGAGAGTTACAAAGAATTTGTTTTTCAGAAAAAATACATTAAAGAGATTGATCATTAAAAATGTTCTCATTAAAATATGTTTCTGCAGTTTATTTGATAGAAAGTTTAATCTGTTTATATATCAGTTTAAAATATATAAGAAAGAAACTGAAAAACAAGAAATGGGCCATAGTCAAGGTAGGCATCATGTATATACTGTATGTATGTATGTATGTATGTATATATTTCGTTAATGAAAACGAGGCAGTGAGGGGCTAGACTGTTCAATGGTTTGTTGGCAATAATAAAATGTTCTGACAAAACTGAAATTTACTCACGATATGACTTTGACAATATACATTGAGTAGACAGTGAATCTATCCCTCATATCGTTTTCATTTGTGAAAAACGAATCCTGTGTTAGTCGTCTTAGTCAAAAAGAAAAGAATGATAAATGAAAGGAATAAAAAATGTACGTTGTTGCTTGTTTGAATAAAACCTAAGAGGAGAAATGGTAAAGATATGAGCGAGGGTATCTTATATCCTAATTAAAGGCACATATGCTAAATAGCGTTGTTTAATATCTTACCCTAATGAATCACTCCCCTTCTCTTGGTATCTTTCTCTTTTGTGCTGTGCTGCTTTGGCGCGCTATCTTCTGATTATGATGAATGGAGAAGTGTCACTATGACACTGCCATTACTCATCTTCAGGGGTGAGACAACCTCGCTGTGAGAAATGTGAGGGGGAGAGAATGGGGTGGAGGACGCAGGTTTGTTTGGATGTGCTGCAGAAGAGTAGAGATGGGACATAAACACACAGACTGCCCTGTCCCGTGGGGTTTCCTTCTAAATGGGGTCATCTAGTCCCTCAGCACTTCGTCCATTAGTTAAATAAAATTGTCCTTTAATCTGATCTAATAAAAACAGCCAGTGCTGCGAATCAACCAGCAACCATCTGGAAGACTATAGAACAAATCAGAAGCAAAGTGCTTGTGTAAGTGTTTTTCCACTTTTTTTCTTCTAAATATGCATGTAGTCTACTGCTTGTTCCTAAACGTAGTAAAAACATAATACACAAAACATGTCTCGTAGAATATCTAGAACGTAGAACAAGGTGTTATTTCCCGTAGGCAATAACAAAGCAAACAGTGACTTAAGGTCAAAAAAGGAACGTTTTAAAAAGTACGACAATATAATCTAGGAGCTCAAAAATGTTAAAAATCCACTGATTTCATATGAGATTTTTATAAGGAAGAGACAGGAATTAAGTCGTTATTCCCTTAAAATAGCTCTTAAATGTTTTGCATTCATTCAAGTTCAGAACAACACCAAGAAATTGCAAGATTGCCAAACATGCAAATAATTTATTTTCTCTTTATTATAAGAATTTCCTTGTCCTAAAACATCCTATAATTTAGGTTTAAAATATGCTGTTTTATTGGACTGTGCATAATCATCATGACCACTAGATGGCAGCAAGGCTCTTACTACAACAGGAGGAGACGAGGCCTTCTCGAAAATGATTGGCTTACAAAGTTGCACTTGATCAACATCTTTACCAACGATACAGACATGAGTTTTTGTGTTTCTGCCTGAAAGTTCAAAGAAAAAAAAGGCCACTCTGCTATTACACCGCTTTGACCTTTATTTTTACATTTAACTTATTAGTACATTTAACTCCCTAAAAATATTACATTCAGGTCCTTTTTTTACAAGTAGGGCCACAAGTTATTACTATTATTAACTTAATGAGACTTTAAACATAGCCTATATAAATAGAGGGGATTTACCCCAGAAGAGCCCTTACCCCTCTTTTGATATTTTACATTTTGTGCTATAACAACTAAATTAGCAAATGTTTGCGTTTAGCCTACTTCATATAAAGATCAATACTGACTGATGCATTATCCTGCATATGCTAATCTTGCATCTAAATATTTTACAATTTAAAAGTAAATCCACATTGTTCTTATGAATGCATTTATGAAATGCATTCATAAATGCATTTTTCCATTATAACTGATTAGGAGTTAGGGCATAAATGTAAAGTTGCTACCTGCTGTTTGTAATACTGAGATCATAATAATGTTAATTGAGTTCAAAAAGTAAAGTTAATAATATCACAAAAATATTAGGGTTAACCCTAACTATGCATTCCATTAGTTTTGTTAAAGTCTGCGTGAATTGGAAGTTGCTTTATTTCAGTATGGTGATGCATTTCCAACTGAAATAGAATACTGAATAGAGGGTGGGTTTTTTTGCGCTCCTCCTCTCATCTCATACTCGCAGCAAACTACAGTAACAGTTGGAGGGGCATGGTTAAGCATATTCTGCCCAAGCCATGACCCAAGCCGTCAAACTGACATCATCATAGAAGGAATGCCATTCCAGAGCGGAAGCAAATGATCAGATTTTAATTAAAGATTACCAAAACAAACAGTTTTTTTCAGTGGATTAACTTGCACGGATTAATTGTTCACCTTAAGACTAGCAATGTGCACTAACAAAATAAATACTGTAAATTTTGATTTCATGCAGACTTTTAATTCTGTTTCATCATGCTGTAAAGAAATATAGAGCTTTAGAGTATTATCAGAATAACAGTGAAAGGTAACACCATGTTTGCTGATGATATCTTCCAAGGGTAGCATGTACAAGGTGAAAACCAACGGTCCTAGTATTGAGCTTTGTGGTAGGCCTACTCCATACTGAAATTGTGATTGATATGATACCTCTTCATTCACTGCTACAAATTGATGAAAGTCAGATAAGTATGATTTGAACCATGTCAATGCAAGTCCACTAATGCCAATATCATTTTCTAGTCTATTCAATGTTTTAAAATCTTACCCTTTTTTTCTTTTCAGTATAATGAAGTTGTATGAAGACCAGGTCTATTCAAAATTTCTCCTTTTGTGTTTCACAGAAGAAAATCATACAGATTTGGAATTAGGTGGGTGAGTAAATGGTAACAATTTTATTTTAGGGGACCTTAAAGCTAACAAGTGTGCAACTAAGAGAGAAATTGAGAGAAAAAGTTTCAAAGTTGTCAAATGAGTAGAGGAAATAAACAGCAAGAAAGTAATTTCAAAATGTAATCAAACAATTGTATTTTAGTAGTAAATGTCTGATATAAATGTTATATACTATATGACCAGAAATGTCTTAAGTAAATTTAACATTACACAATCACAAAAGCAAGGGGGAAAAAAAGTTTGCCTGAGAATAACATGGCATTTGCAGGCTCTGTTTGAGTATTTTTATCCTTTTACATATAATGTCAATGTACAAATAAGGCTGGAATGAGGACGGATTTCATTTGTGAGAGCTAATAGTAGGGTTAAGCTTAGTATTGGGTTAGTGACTTGTACACCATTGTTATCAATCTATAAACTCCCATTAGTTGAAGGGTTAGGTTATGATTAGAGTTTGTGTTATAATTTGACAGGATTGTTGTTCCAGGACCAACAAACACGCTGACCCAGGAACATGCCTGCAAACCCTGTTGAAAAACAGCATATGCTGGTTAGCTATGTTTTGAAGCATGACAGTTTGTTTGAGCTGGTTAAAACTCATGACCACCTAATGACCAACTTGTCCTTAGTTGGTCATGAGCTCGTTTAAGCCGGTCCTGAGCTGGTTATAAGCTGGTTATGAGCTGGTCCTGAGCATGAAGACCAGCACATGACCATCTAAGGACCAGCTTAAACCAGCTGGTTGGTTCTTAGAAATCAAATCAAACAAAACTTTAAATGTCAGTTAAGATAAAAGAAAGCAACTTGGCCTGGAAAAAGGTTTGACGTTATTCCCCACAACTGCTGGTCTTAGAAAGCTCCTGCATAGTCCTTACAAACCACAAAGACAATGAAACGGTTTTAAAAAAATTAAATCCACATTATTCTCAAGGGAGTCTTCTTACCCCAAATTCTCCTATTCATAAGAGCATTTTTCCATTATAACTGATAGGGAGGTAGAGCATAAATGTAAAAGTCATTACCAGCAGTTTGTAAAAGATAATCAACAATAGTGAGATCATAGTAATATTAAGTTAAAAATAACAGAAAAATGTTCACTTATTTCATGATTTCAGTTCCTCTCATCCATACAGAAAAGAAACTAATAACCCTACTAGAGCAACACACATGGAAAAGGACACAGAATATGATCCATTAGGGCTAACAGTTGTAGAAGGGCTCTTTATAGAGGCAAAACATGTGCCCACATTTCCCACCCTGTCCACAGCTACCAGCTCTACTTCTTGAGAACAACAGGAAGCATTATAAGATGCCACAGTTACTTTAATGCCATCCACACTCATCACATTACTTAAGCTGAGAGAGCCATTGCCACGACTGAGGGACACTCCGGCTATGCCTGTGCCGTTAATGTCTGTTAAGTTGGCAGAGAGCTCCCATGATGCTCTGCTGCATTCCACAGCACAGTCAGCTTTGATGCTCACGACCTGACAGACAGGGCTAGAGAAATCAGTGACCTTCCAAAAAAAGAAAAAAATAGAAGTTAATCAAAGTCAATGAAGGGATTAAAATGCTAATACTGTTTGCATGTAAAAACACTGAGTGATGCAGAAAGCTATATTCTTATCAAGGATAATAATATATATTCTTGTTTTTCTGCAGCTTTCATAATGGCTACCTTAGTCATTACAGTGAACCGCAGTGCCACATAATTTGAGTCACCGGAATCTGGATCTTCTGCTTCAATGGTGAGTGTGACATCCGTCCCTGGCTCTGTGTCGGAGGGTGCAGTCAGTGTTACGATTCCCTGAGCACTTCCCGCTGTCCGCGTGTCCAGAGAGCTGGGGAAAGACACACTGAAGCTGCGGTCAGTCCAGGCTCGGATAGTGTAACTGCCGCCTGTAGCATTAGTGACCAGTGAGAAGTTGAGAACGAAAGGGATTCCAGGCTCTATAGTATTATTTGGTTGGGCCTGAGAAGAGATTTGGTTATTATGGTTAGAGAACTTGTCATTTTATTTAGCATGTGTCATATATATTATTTTATTTTGGTGATATTTTTGGGTGAACTGGCTCTTCAAGCTCACCGTTATAGTTACTCTAGAGCCTTGTTGCTGGGTGGGTGACTGTCTCTGGAATCGACTAGGCAAAGATCGAGTTGAATCATTCAACAGCCCTTTGAGCTGCACTACAAACGCCCACTCTGGGATTCTGTCTATGCTGACCAGGAAGTCTGTCGCTCCCAATGATTTACTGGTTCCATTAACAACATGAGATCCTGAAGCTTCAACTAGAAGCACATCAGTCACTGTGACTGAATCTCCTCCGGTCACAGAGACAAACAAAGAAGCATTCCGACCTGAGCAATCAAAGAAGCATTTTATTTCCAAAAATCTCCATTTTATTCTCCCAAAAATATTAAAAACCAATCCCAAACTTATGAATGGTATAACTGTCTAGTAATAATTTGGAAAAATCAAATGAAGAAGATGATCTCATACCCATGAAAGGACGATTGGTTTTCGGTATGAAGCCACCTCCTCCTAACTGCTCCAAAAAGTTAAAGAGAAAGTTCACAGAACTCTGACCTGTAATCACAATTAAAGCGCAGTTAAAGTAGCACACTTATTGTGACATGCAACACTCTTGCAATGTTCCAAAGAAAAACAGATTTTTAAAGAGTTTTTTTCTTAACCCTTTAAACCCGAGCTGGCGGGACACCTCCCACACGAAAAAATTCATAATCAAATTACTAATTGTGTTATTCCCTGAATGGAATAACACAAAATATGTAATTATTTTTATCAACTCTTAACGAGCGCTGAGCAGTCCCTCTAAACTGGAGTGTACCGCGGGCGGGACGCCCCCCTCTGTGAAAATATTACTAATCATATTTTTCAAACCACTGCCTTGATCAACAAAAAATGATATAATTTGAAAGCTTAGAATCTGAGCTTTACAGTGCATGTACTTTGATTAACTCCAAAGTAGTGCTGAGTTATTTTCTGATAAATTTCCCTTGACCACACTCATTTTTCTTACATTTTATCACCTATTTCTCAACATAAGAATATTCAAATGCAAAGATTTTATTTCTCTCTAAAAATACAGAAAAATTCCTATCAAACGATACCTACCTTTTGACTCTCGTTGCTACAGTCTTGGAGTTAAGAGTCATTATTTTTGTGTATGGCACTCAGAAAACAACAGTTTTTAAAATTCCTTCAGGGAGTCAAGAGCTAAACAAAAAGGCCTGTTTTGTTACAAAATACTGTAACTTTTGGATACTTTATGCTATCACCACAAAATCTGAAACAGATACAGCTAACATGCTGGGGAATATCATCAATTTTTTTTCCCCTCCTACCTTATTTCTGTCCTGAGATATTGAATGTCAAATAAGACAGATATGAAAAATTTCTCTTGAGCACTCAAAGTTTTCTTACATTTTTATCAGCTATTTCTCAGCAGGAGAATGTCCAAATGAGAAATTTTTTCCACTGAAAGTACAGAAAGTTTTCTATCAAACGATACCAACCTTTTGACTCTCCTTGCTACAGTCTTCGAGTTATGAGTCATTATTTTTGTGTATGTCACGCAGAAAAAAATGGTGCAACTTCAGTGAGGCAAAAATGCACTCAGGGCTTAAAGGGTTCAAATCAAAACTGGGATGATCCACACATTGTGCAATTAAATATTTAAAAATAAATATAATAAATTCTCAATGGTTTACTAACAAAACAAAACATATACTGGCACATTAAACACACTTACCAGTGACTTTAAGGCTGTAGAAGCTTGTAGAGTTAATGCTGATCTTCCATTCCCCTGTCTGGTTGTCAGAGTGGAGTTTTACTCTCTTCAGATTCCCTACAGTCAGGATGCTCCCCAGAGGACCATTTGCCACTGAACCGGACTGAGACACACCTGAAAGACAGGGGAAACACTGCTTATTTTTAACACTGATTTTGACATCTTGTTTTTCTTTTGGACAAAATAAAACTCTCATATCTGCAAACAAAGCTCAAGGTTCACCTGTCGGACTGTAGATGGTGAAGACTGGAGAGTCTCCAGTGACATACACAGTCACATTGGACAGAGATGGATCTAAGACAAAGGAAAAGTTTTCTGCGATGGCTGGACTTCTCACCACTTGAAAAAGTGTCACCTTTAGGAAAAACAAAGATGTTTTCAGTTTGTTTCAGTACAGCAAAATTTCCAATCACCAAATTGGTAAAAAAAAAAAATATTGCAAACACTGGTGTACATACTTCCTCTTCTTCTTAAGTTTTTTTCCATATTAAATATATTATAGTGAGAATAAATGGATAGTTGACACACACATACACACACACACACACACATTTCCATGATTTATGGGGAGATTGCATAGGTGTAGTGGTTTTTATATTGTACAAACTATATTTTCTATTGCCCTACACCAACCCTACCCCTCACAGGAAACTTTCTGCATTTTTAGATTTTCAAAAAACTTCATTCTGTAGGATTTATAAGCTTATTTCCTCATAGGGACAAAAAATGTCCCCACAAGGACACGGATTTTGGATATTACCATCTTTGTGCGGACATTTTTGTGGTCCCCATCATGTAGGGTTTACCAGGACCACACACACACACACACACACAAAAGTCATCATCTGTCATTCATAGAACATACCAGGGCAGAGGTAGATGCATCTTTAATGACTGCAGTGGCTTGAGACAGTGTAGCTTTTGTGACCTCTATGGTCTGTCCACCAGAAACATGGGCCAGGTGTCTGTACAACTGTATGGGTGACAGAGTTATTGATCTTGATGTCAAACGTTGAGATTGTGAGACATCCCTTCTTCTGCGGAATGACAAGGCGTTAGTCAACATGAAAGTGACCTGAATGGTGTGAAGAAAGAGCAGATAGAAATGCAGAAAAATGTCATTACAGATAAATCAACAACTCTTCAATTTTAGCAGCAATTATATAGCAATGATTTGCAGGCATTTACTGTTGACTTTGTGCGTTCAATCAAGGCCCGAACAGTGCTTTTTAATTCTGAGTCCTTTGCTGCAGCATCAGTGAAAACAAAAATGTCTGAAGATGGAGGAGCTCCTGCGAGAGCCAACTGGAGAACCATGAGACAAAGAAAAACAAGATCACAGGACCTCAAGATTATTATAATTTCTATAATTATTATAATATAATTATTATAATTTCCCATTATAATTTCGCTTTAATTTGTCTGGCTTCATTGTGATATCATAGCTTAACCCAGCTGAAATATTTACAGTAATTATATCAATAATGTAATCTTATACAGTATATAAGCTGAAAGAGGAGTGATTTTCTCAGTTTAAAAAAAAGGGTTTGCAACACTCTCTAAAATACAAACACACACACACACACACACACACACACACACACACACACACACACACACATACCAGTAGTCCTGACAGGCACATCTCTGGTAAGTCTCCTCCACCATATACTGAGAGGGAACTGATTTTCTCTTTGAAAATATCTGCATTGTCAGTCCTTGTCAAAGGTCCAAAATCTGTTTGAGACAAAAACATAACAGAACACTACAACAATGTTTTACATAATCTAAAC
This sequence comes from Tor tambroides, assembly GCA_021397915.2. Taxonomy (NCBI): domain Eukaryota; kingdom Metazoa; phylum Chordata; class Actinopteri; order Cypriniformes; family Cyprinidae; genus Tor; species Tor tambroides. The sequence continues at coordinate 68,375 of JAFVLL020008162.1, forward strand.
GTTTTTCAAAAAATGCTAACATGTTTTTAAAAAATAAGTACAGCAAAAAAGTAACAATATTATGTTGTATATCTTTATATAATTTATTACCACTAATTGTTGTTAAGCTATCATTCATATACTCTTTAAACATTTCATTTAATGACAGGGATATACATGTTCCCTTAATTTATTCCTTAAAAACCAAATCATTCACAGATCATTTTTATGTAGGACTAAATACACAATAAGACTACCTGGATCATTAAAGGGGACTAGAATGTATTCTGAAGGTTCTTCTGGTGTTCCTCTCCTGCTGTCTATGATGCTGAAAGACACTCTCTTTGCCTCCTCAATATCATCAGACATGCTGCCCGTGGTGTCAATCACAAAAGCCAGAACAGAGGTCTGACTGAGACCCACCAATCTGAGAGAAAGGAACAAAACTGGCTAAACCTGTACAACAGTACCCTATCAATTTCTGATTCTAGGGGGCGCTATGACTTAAGAAAAAATAATCTTTTGAACTGTGTATCCACAGCATCAGCAGAATATTTCTTTCCTCAAATTTGGCAACCTTTGGCATTTTTTTTAAAACTGCAACCAAAGAAATTTACAATAATACATCCTATATAATTAAGTGTTAATCTTAGTGATCAGAAATTTGAGAAATCACACTTACTTAACTTAATCCTCTTAGTCCCATGTGAGACATATATAAAAAATATATAGACATATATAGACATATATATAAAAATCACACTAGGCTATGTCATTTTAATTTAACTGGACAAAAGCTTAACCATTTCTTCCATTACAGAAGAATCCAAAACTATGTGTGGTGTAAAAGGAAGGTTTCATACCTAAGAAAGGCTTGGTCGCCTGTGGCCAGTCGGATGTCTTGCAGCACTTCCATAGTAGCACTGATGGCCATTTCAGCAGCACGGAGGTGAAGGAAGCCGTGGTCTGAATTGATGAAATCCTTATTAATGCCTCCAGTGGGTTCTCTTAACCTGGTCTTGTCAAGAGAGCCGCCATGGCTACACTTTCCTGAAAGAAATCTATGTGAATGTAGATTTGTGGTGCCTATTCCAGCCATCCTGTGGTCTGTGGTGATGTACAGAGGAGATCAACATTACAAATGGGATTCTAAGCTTCCCTACCTGCAGGTTTTGTGGAGGAGTAAATATTGAAATATCCTGAGGTTAGTTTCTTTTGCAGCAGTATTTCTGGGAGAATGTTATCACCACAGTTTGGCCCAATGCTGTTTTTGCATGTTGGCATGCTGGGGTCTAGATATACAGATAAGAGATAAAGAAAAAAGTGTGTGTGTTTACATGTTTATTTATATTGTGGCAAAACTAGTTTCTAAACACGCAGGGGGTGTGGAAATTGTAGAATGGGGTTACTGTATTTTGTTGTACCTGCTATATTGTTGAGAGGAAGCTCAGGTTTGATCAGGGTGCTGAAAGGAGCAGTGCTTCCCAGTTCCACCCAGTTACTGTGGCTATAGAAATCCTGCACACAAACCAACAAGTGTTGACATGAATGAAAATTAAGATTTTACTTGGGCACCTATTATGCAAAATTCACTTTTACATGTTGTTTGGACATTAACAAAGTCCCTTTTGAGGAAAGTCTGTTCACTCGGCGACCATATTTGCAACGCATCCGGGCAGCTCATGAATGGGGGAATCCTGAAATCTCAAAAACCGCTTGCTGAACTCGCAATTAAATTTCATATTTCAAATCAGCAAAAAAAAATCTGAAATGAACTGCCCCATGAATGTTGTTTCTTATGCTCAAATAGCGTTTAAAAAGCTTATTTTTCAGCCTAGACCAGCCAATGCGCATGCGCAGTCATAAGCGCGTTGTGACTGCGCATGCGCATTGGCTGGTCTAGCCTCTGGTTTCTGTGGGAACCGGAGCTTCTAACGGCCGCTGCAGTGACACCATGGCTTTACCAATCAGCGATTGGCTCTTTCATTTGGAAGGTGGGACTATTCCGCCATATTGCGCGTTGCAGTTTCTCCCGTTCATAAGTATAAGAGTGAACCATCTTTGTATTTTTGTAGTCTTTGGCATCAATCCGCCACGTTTATCTTCACGCTAGAGCACTTAAAAGGAGCATTCAAATAAGAAATGTTTTCTTATTAGAGCTGTAGAAATTATTCATGCAAGAGCAGTCAGTGATTTTCAGTTTTTATTTTATTGTTTGATTACATCCTCGGTGTATATGACCTTCTTCTTTTAGACAAAAACTATCAGAGTTATATTAAAAAATGTCCTGGCTCTTACAATCTTTATAATAGCAATGAATGGGGGTCAAGATTTTGAAGCCCAAAAAAGTGCATCCATCCATCAATAAAAGTACTCCACACGGCTCCAGGGGGTTAATAAAGACCTACTGTAGTGAAGTGATGTGTTTGTGTAAGAAAAATATCCATGTTTAAAACTCTATAAACCGTAATCTCTAGCTTCCCCTAACTGTCCTACATGTTCACAAGAGAGTGGCGTTCAAGCAGATGATGTAGCTAGTCTCGCAAGAACTAAGTTTTGCTTACAAAACATGACAAAACATGAGTTTTGTTTTGCTCTCTCCTCTGCATTTCCATGTTCGTCACTTCTCACCGAAGCTTACCCTACACCTACGTCATACGCAGTGCCGTCCTTAGCTGACGCGGGACCCCCTCAGTCCGTTCCCACTCTGCCGTCAACACCCATTTGACAGTTAGCAGAGGCTAGAGATTATGAGTTTTACATATAGATACTTTTCTTGCACAAACACATTGCTTTGCTTCAGAAGGCCTTTATTAACCCCCTGGAGCTGTATGGAGTACTTGGATGGATGCAATTTTTTGGACTTCAAAATCTTAACACTCATTCACTGCCATTATCAAAGCTTGTAAGAGCCAGAACATTTTTTAATATATCTCAGATTGTTTTCATCTGAAAGAAGTCATATATACCTAGGATGGCTTGAGGGTGAGTAAATCATGGGGTAATTTTCATTTTTGTGTTAAATATTGTGTTAATTAATTTCTTGGGCTCTTTTTATTCTTTTATTTCAATTTCGGATAAAAGTTACAGGCATCTTCAGAAGTCTGTGCACCAAACTTTGTGAGAATTTTCCACAAGGAAGCACTATAATAAGTGAGTTATTGTTTTTACTTACTGTACAGGTGCATCTCAATAAATTAGAATATCGTGAAAAAGTTCATTTTTTCTTGTAAGTTATTTCAAAAAGTGAAACTTTCATATATTTTAGATTCATTGCATGTAAAGTAAAACATTTCAAAAGTTTTTTTGTTTTAATTTTGATGATTAGAGCTTACAGCTCATGAAAGTCAAAAATCCAGTATCTCAAAATATTAGAATATTTATATTTGAGTTTCATTAAATGACAATCCCTACAGTATAAATTCCGGGTATCTCTTGTTCTTTGAAACCACAATAATGGGGAAGACTGCTGACTTGGCAATGGTCCAGAAGACAATCACTGACACCCTCTACAAAGAGGGTAAGTCACAGTTATTACTGAAAGGGGTGGCTGTTCACAGAGTGCTGTATCAAAGCATATTAAATGCAAAGTTGACTGGAAGGAAGAAACTGGTTAGGAAAAGGTGCACAAGCAACAGGGATGACTGCAAGCTTGAGAATACTGTCAAGCAAAGCCGATTCAAACATGTGGGAGAGCTTCACAAGGAGTAGACTGAAGCTGGAGTCAATGCATCAAGAGTCACCACGCTCAGACGTCTTCAGGAAAAGGGCTACCAAGCCACTTCTGAACCAGAGACAATGTCAGAAGCATCTTATACCTGGGCTAAGGAGAAAAAGAACTGGACTATTGCTCAGTGGTCCAAACTCCTCTTTTCAGATAAAGGTAAATTTTGCATTTCATTTGAAAATCAAGGTCTAGAGTCTGGAGGAAGACTGGAGAGGCACAGAATTCAAGCTGCTTGAAGTCCAGAGTGAATTTTCCAAAGTCAGTGATGATTTGGGGTGCCGTGACATCTGCTGGTGTTGGTCCACAGTGTTTTATCTAGTCCAAAGTCAATGCAATCGTCTACCAGGAGATTTTGGAGCACTTTATGCTTCCATCTGCTGACAAGCTTTACAGAGATACTGATTTCCTTTTCCAGCAGGACTTGGCACCTGCCCACACTGCCAAAGGTACCAAAAGCTGGTTCAATGACTATGGTGTTACTGTGCTTGATTGGCCAGCAAACTCGCCTGACCTGAACCCCATAGAGAATCTATGGGGTATTGTCAAGAGGAAGATGAGAGACACCAGACCTAACCATGCAGATGACCTGAAGGCCGCTATCAAAGCAACCTGGGCTTCCATACCACCTCAGCAGTGCCACAAACTGATCACCTCCATGCCACGCCGAATTGAGGCAGTAATCAAAGCAAAAGAAGCCCCTACCAAGTATTGAGTACATATACAGTAAATGAACATACTTTCCAGAAGGCCAGCAATTCACTAAAAATGTTTTTATTGGTCTTATGAAGTATTCTAATTTGTTGAGATGTGTAGATTAAAAAGAAAGAACCAAAGACTTAAACTACTTCAGTCTGTGTGCATTGAATTTATTTAATACATGAGTTTCACAATTTGAGTCGAATTACTGAAATAAATGAACTTTTCCACGACATTCTAATTTATTGAGATGCACCTGTACTTCTCCAAGTGTGCCCAAATCTAGAATCTCCAGTAAAATTGTCATCAAAATTTACAATGTGCTACATATATACAAAAAAACTTCTGAGTAAAAATAATAATAATTAGATTATGAAATTGTAGATTATGAAAGAGATTATGAAAATGTAAATAATGATAACATTATAGGTTTATTGATTTTTATTTATTACAAAAATTCAAAAAATATTTAGATACTTTGTGGTTGTCGAACATAGACGAACATGCACATAGTTCAGTGTAGTGGTTAAACTACACCTTTGTGAACCTGAGCGGAATTGACTTCGATAAAAATCACCTTTAAAAAAATGTGTTAATGTTTGAAGTCATGTTTGAAGATCCCAATTTAATATTTTCTATGTAGATAAATTCAAATATTTTCATTAAAACAAACAAGCTAATTGTCCAAAATTGTTCAAATATTCTTTGAACAATTTTGGGGGTTTGCATTATTCCAGAAAAGGATTTAGCCATTTAAAAATATGTAATACATATTAAAGAAGAGTGAATCAGCACCTCCATATAAATAGTGAAGGTCATGGGTTTGATTCCTAGGGAATGCGTGAACTGATAACATACATGAATACAATGCAAGTCACTTGGAAACGTAATGTAAATGTCATGAACCATAACAAATGTAAATACTGGTATAAGGCAAGCTTGAAATTAAAGAAAAAAAGATTCTTATGATTCTCCCTAACCTACTGCCCCTTCCTACTACAATCTCCATTCATAACGTACCTGTAGAGTGTGACATAGAGCCCCCAGTGTGATACGGGCAGAGATATAACTTTCCTGCTGCACGCTGGCCTTTACTGCAGCCACACCACGAGTGATGAGATCCCGGCCCTCAATGAAAGCCTCATTATCTATGTGATGTGCCTCACTCAGTGCGAAAACTAAATCTACAGCTGCATTGCTTAGATATATTTCTGTTATAGCTGAATAAAAACTGAGGGAAGAGAGAGCTGAAGATGAAGCAGATGATGTTGAGCAGGTCTTTTGGACAGCAAGGGGAGTCAGTGTGTTGTTTATCTGTAGGTGAGACATGGAAAGATGAGAATATTATCATTATTATTATTGTTATTTATTTATTTTTTTAATATATGTGAGATCCCTCAGTTTTCATTTCAGCTTTCAATCCAAATTATGTGTAGCATAACTTGAGGAGACTTAACTAAGAATTGCAGTCTCTTCAAGAAATGTTAATCACAAACCTTTAGTTACTCATAATAACCCCCTTAACAGTTTGATTGAAAAATGCTAATTCAATCAGTGCACTCCCATGTCTTTCTCTTACAGGCAGTGTGAAGTCGCGCCCCTGGGCAGTGGCAATGTCACGACACACTTCTGCTGTCTTGCGGAGGATGGCCATCTGAGTGATTTCTCGATGGGTGAGGGAGCCGTCCTGAAAGAGAGGTTTGAATGCTGCCACCTGAGGGGGTTGAAACAGGGTCCCACAGAGGAGAAATACAGCCACTGCAACCAGTGAAACCATGGCTGTCCACAAGATGTGCTGTGGAACAAAAATCACATTTTGAAAATTCAGTCCCTTACCAGTCAAGAAAATGAAACTAATAAAAATTACATTAAGAATTGCAGATAAAAAAAATAAATAAATCACCAGGTTTTTGGGACTAAAATTTTGTATAAAATCAGGTGAATAATATAACAACAAACCCCTCTGTAAAAACCTTCAGAATACAGATAGGAAAAAAAACCTGTAAAGTCTGGTTTATGCATGTGCCACTAAAGTAGAGATTTCTCACAATAAATAAATAAATAAATAAATAAAAAATATGAGAAAACTGATATGTATTGTAATTAAAATCTACAGACACAAATAGATATGAAAAAATAAACACTTAAAACTGTATTTTGAATGCTTTCATTCCACTAATCTGAAACAGCACTTTATGAAATGCCAAAATAGCCCAAAATCTCAAAATTGACCAACATGAAAGAACTGATTTGCCTGTAATCTTGCCTTAAGATTTTAATCATTTTTTTTACACTTTTTTTAGCATATTTTTTATATACTTTAAATGTATATATCCTCACAAAAACATACTATACCATTAGACAAATATTAAGCAAAAAATGTTCAAATAGACAATTGTTTGATTACCTTTTCGCAGATTTTGTGTGTGTGTACTGTAACTTATGCACAACCTATCAGTATTTATACACCTTTACACATGTGATGAATGTCAGCGTCACACACTTGTAGCTAATGTAAATTAGGGACTGTATAAATGATAATCCTTTCCGTAAATGTGTCTGCCTGTAAGAATATCAGTAAAAAAAAAAGAATATTTACTTCCTATTAACCACTATTGTGGATTGTGCCCTTTTCAAATTATGTACACCTTGGGTTTGATCTAACCATAGCAAACTCACCTTGGTTTCCTTGACAACAGTTAATGACCCATAACTTGCGTAACTTACTTTCCCTGTAACAAACTTTCCCAGAACTTGATTCAATATGTATATTTAATAATATTAGTGGTAGATCAAAAATCACAATCATACATGCAATTTTATTCATTTAATCCTACCAAACTGTCTAAAAGTTTATAATCATATGAAGGTAAAATAATGCCATATAGATTTGCATATGCAGGGTAAGATTTGTGAAAGTGTACATAAGACTGTAAGCATAAATTAAATTTGCATGCGCAAGAGAAGCTTTGTAAACGTAAATCGTGTTTCAAGCGCAAGAAAAAATTATTTGCATCATTTTGCTGTTACTCGTAAGTGTAATCCATGTATTGTGAAACTGCAGCTTCATGCTAACACAAAATAAATATGATCTGTATTCTTATGACTTCCATTTTTCCGCGCTTACACTTTTGGCACGGTTTTTTCGCCAAAATACGGTCAAAAGCACTGCAAGAACAGTGATTTGCAAGCGAAAACAACAGTTTAAAGAACTGCAAAACAGATTGACCGCGTAGAACCAATCTGTATGTGTAAAAAGACAGACTGTCAAATGTCTAAATGACTTGTTGTGTATGTAGGGCAAAATATTCCCGAAATAATCCGATATGTACAGCTCCGTCTTTCTTTTATCTGCGCTTACAGTTTTGGCATGATTCTCTCACTAAACTGAGTTTTGCAAGCGTGAGGGGGAGGGCAGGTCCACCTTTTTGTAGCCAATCAAATGAGGCTCTTGCTGACTCTCCATTTACTCTTATATGATTGGTTCAAATAAACACATCATACGCCAAGACATTTATCTTCTTTTAGTTCGGGAACGTTCTCGCTGCCAGATCGATACTTTTAACGTACACATACAGTAAAAATTAATAAATACCAACTTAATTAAAACAGGATATTTTATAAGTTGTGTACCATTAGGCTATGTGTTCATACTGAATTTGGAGCTGTGTAGTATCCTTCTCCTCCTAAACAGGCTATATGATATATCTAATATCTGCACTAGCCTAATACATGCATAATTTCACCTGTCTACTGATCAGGGATGATACACATAATGCTACACATATTCACATTATTCACACATATTCCCATTATTTTACCTTCATAAATTTCACTCTCACTTTCTGTTGTATGTGAACAGATGCATTTGGGACTGTTTTTTTTTTTGTGGGTAAGCTGTGATTTCAAGAGTAGTGCAGTATATACTCTTGATCGTTTTGAATGTTTATTAAAGACAAAGTTCACATAAGGGGATTCTGCATTGTGTAAGCTCATGCATTGGTTTTGCTTTTTACAATAGCTTCCACTCTCATTCAGCTTCTCCTTGGCTCAGGGACTGCACTGAACCCCTGTCACATGAGTATGAAGGTAAAATAATGCCATATAGATTTGCATGTGCAGGGTAAGATTTGTGAAAGTGTACATAAGACTGTAAGCGTAAATTAAATTTGCATGCGCAAGAGAAGCTTTGTAAACGTGTAAATCGTGTTTCAAGTGCAAGAAAAAATTATTTGCATCATTTTGCTGTTACTCGTAAGTGTAATCAATGTATTGTGAAAATGCAGCTTCATGCTAACACAAAATAAATATGATCTGTATTCTTATGACTTCCATTTTTCCACGCTTACACTTTTGGCATGGTTTTTTCGCCAAAATACGGTCAAAAGCACTGCAAGCCTGTGAACAGTGATTTGCAAGCGAAAAAAACAGTTTAAAGAACTGCAAAACAGATTGACCGCGTAGAACCAATCTGTATGTGTAAAAAGACAGACTGCCAAATGTCTAAATGACTTGTTGTGTATGTAGGGCAAAAAGTTCCCAAAATAATCCGATCTGTACAGCTCCGTCTTTCTTTTATCTGCGCTTACACTTTTGGCATGATTCTCTAACTAAACTGAGTTTTGCAAGCATGAGGGGAAGGGCGGGTCCACCTTTTTGTAGCCAATCAAATGAGGCTCTCGCTGACTCTCCATGTACTCTTATATGATTGGTTCAAATAAACACATCATATGCCAAGACATTTATCTTCATTTAGTTCGGGAACGTTCTCGCACAACAAGTCATTTAGACATTTGACAGTCTGTCTTTTTACACATACAGATTGGTTCTACGCGGTCAATCTGTTTTGCAGTTCTTTAAACTGTTGTTTTCGCTTGCAAATCACTGTTCACAGTCTTGCAGTGCTTTTGACCGTATTTTGGCAAAAAAACCATGCCAAAAGTGTAAGCGTGGAAAAATGGAAGTCATAAGAATACAGATCATATTTATTTTGTGTTAGCATGAAGCTGCAGTTTCACAATACATGGATTACACTTACGAGTAACAGCAAAATGCTGCAAATAATTTTTTCTTGCGCTTGAAACACGATTTACACGTTTACAAAGCTTCTCTTGCGCATGCAAATTTAATTTACGCTTACAGTCTTATGTACACTTTCACAAATCTTACCCTGCACATGCAAATCTATATGGCATTATTTTACCTTCATAGAAATTTCAATAGTAAACCTTAACCATGATTCTTTAATATTTAAAAAGGCTCTTTTACCCAAGAAAGTTCAAGGCAAGTAAAGGTTTTAAAATACAGTGCTACTTGCTGTGCTAAATGTTCCTTAGAAATATACAAAATGACAAGCAAAAAAACAAGACATGGAAAGTGAGTAACATCCACTGTAGTCAACACCTACTGCATCCAAATGTAGTCAAATAAATAATTTTCTTACACAAACACATCGCTTCACTTCAGAAGGCCTTATTTCACCCCAGAGCTGTGTGGAGTAATTTTTATGATGTTGGATGCACTTTTTTGGGGTTAAGAAATCTGAAACCCCCATTCACTGCCATTACAGAGCTCAGAGCCAGGATATTTTTTAATATAAATTGTGTTCATCTAAAAGAAGAAAGTCATATACACGATGGCTTGAGGGTGTGTAAATCATGGGGTAATTTTCATTTTTGGGTGAACTATTCATTTAACTGCTATTGTCAATTGTGCCCTTTTCAAATTATTTACACCTTGTGATCTATCCTTAGCAAACTCGCCTCTGTTTCCTTGAACAAATTGGTTCAATATATATTTTTAATAATATTAGCAATTGATCAAAAATCACAATCATACGTGTAATTTTATACATTTAAGCCTTCCAAACTGTCTGAAACCATATCATTTATAATGACTTACTGTATGTGTCAGGAGTTCAGTGAAGCCTCTTAGCCAAGGAGAAGCTGAATGAGAGTAGAAGCTATTGTAAAAAGCAAAATCAGTACATGAGCTTACACAGTGCTGATGCCCCTTATGTGAACTTTATCTTTAACAAACATTCAAAAAGATCAAGATCATATACTATACTATAAAATCACAACTTAGCCACAAATACCAGTCCTAAACACACCTATTCACATACAACAGAAAGTGAAAGTTAAATTTCAATAGAAAACCTTGACTCTTTAATATTTACAAAATGTCTTATACAAGTAAAGATTTTAAAATACAGTGCTGCTTGCTGTGCTAAATGTTACTTAGAAACATATAAAATGGACAATGGAAAAACAGAAAAAAGTAAGGCACATGGAAAGTGAGTAACATCCACTGAAAACAGCATTTGCTGTGGAGACAGTGAGTTGCAGTGTGACATAATTCAGATCAGTGGATCCTGGAGCTTCTGCCTCAATAGTGAGCGTGACATCCGTCCCTGATTCTGTGTCTGAGGGTGCAGTCAGTGTGACACTTCCTTGAGTGCTTCCCACTGTTCCCAGGGTCAGAGAGTTGGGGAAAGACACATTGAAGCCCTGGTCAGTCCGAGCTCTGATAGTGTAGTTGCCGCCTGTAGTATCAGAGGCCACAGTAAAGTTGAGGCTCAATGGGACTCCAGGCTGTGTAATGTTCTGTGATTGGGCCTGTGGAGGAACAGTTATTTGTCTTAAACAGTGATGAGTTTTACTTTTTGTACCAAACTTTCATATAAATAAAGTGTATTTTGTTTAATAATTGTAAATTACAGTTATTTGTGTTTGTGTACCCAACATTCTGCCATATATTTCTTACCGTGACGGTTATTCTAGATCCTTTATGTTGGTTGGGTGACTGACTCTGGAATCGACTAGCAGATGACGAGTCATTCAGTAGACCTTTCAGCTGCACCACAAACGCCCACTCTGGGATTCTGTCTATGTTGACCAGGAAGTCTGTTGCACCGACAGATTTGATAGTTCCACTAACAACATCAGATCCTGAAGCTTCAACTAGAAGCACATCAGTTACTGTGACTGAATCTCTTCCCGTCACAGACACAAAGAAAGCAGCATTCCGACCTGATCAGCAATCAGAGAAACACAATGAAATATCAGTGCTATGTATGTATGGATGTAACAAAATTATTTGGGTGCAGACACATGAGCTAAATTTTGCCAGGCAAAAAAGGTCCATAGTGCCATCATGACAGCTGTGGTGGAAATTTCTATATTTTTCTTTATTTTCTGTTTTCCATACTGTGTATGCTATACTTTCCATGCGTTCAATTTGCACAGGTGTTTTCTCAGTGTATGTGGCTAAAACTTCTCTCAGCATTTCTCTAACAGAGGAATGGCTATGTCCGGTTAGAACTAGTCTTAAGAGATACTGTTCAGGGTCAGAGTTGACCCTGTACAGCCTTTATAAGTATAAAAGAGACTGTGCCAAACCACCTGTTGTCCTTCTCACTACAGAGCTTCTGTGTGTTGAGCTGATCAATTCTCGCAAGAACTACAAGATAAAAGACCAATCTTTTAACTGGTTTTTCACTCTCAGTTTCACATTTAATAATAGGTTTAGAATTTTTCTATGACACAGCTTACACAGACATCACTTTAAAACCAAGCAGTATTCTGTTTGTCAACTCTACGAATTTGCATGAATAAAATATGCAAAAAATACTATGCAAAATCTTTAAGGGGAAATGTTTTATCTGTATACAAAATTCCCAATCCCGATCTTGGCCGTGACAGAACAGGCAAGGGGTTCAGGGATGGCCTCCGTGGCTGTGACAGGACAGGCAAAGAGTTCAGAGACGGCCACTTTGGTCGTGACAGGACAGGCAGAGGGTTCAGAGACAACCGCCTCCTTGGGAGGAGCTGGAGTAAAGCGTACAGCCCAAATACACAAAAATACACGGGAGAAAAATACACAAGAGAAAGCACCATTCACGTTGGAAGGACCTCTAAGGCCACTGAACTTGGGACCACCGGCAACATTTTAATGGCCACACAGACTGACACCACTGGAGGGTCCACCACCTTGGATGCCAGCCCTGAATGCCTCGAGACCTTCATATAGTCTGTTATGATAAGACGGCCTTGATCGCTGTCACAGCCCTTGGCTTCCTTAATATGAGGCAGAGAGCCTCAAACGGGTGCAGCATAAGCACCGTGAAAACTAGAAGTAAACACACAAATAGCTGGTTAATTAGCCTTTGGCATAACAAATTTACAAATAAATCCTCACACCTTTACAGTGCATCATCATGCATTTGTACATATGCAGTGCACATTAAATGACCTTTAAGCTATTTAAAATAACACCACAAAACAATAATTTGCTCAGTTAACACATGAAACTTTCCTGGTACAAGATACACAACAAAACAATTTCCAGAAACAGTCAATGTAGACATTTTACATCATTAAAGATTTTCCGTCTCTTAAACATGGAACTAAAAACAATACACACCTCACTCCGCTCACCAAGGGTGCAAACTTTAATTTGCTGCTTCCTAAGTTAGCCGCTAGCTTGATGGTCTCTGGGCTAAACAGCACACAAATGTGGACATAAGACAAAGCAACTTAACAAACAATGTTACAGTGCACAGCACCAGGATTACACGACCTGAGTCAACTTACAAATGTACTGAGCTTCTGGGACAAGAGAAATCTGACAAGTGAAACTGATGATCGACTATCCAGGTTCTAGTCTCACAGCCTCAGACCCAGTCACATGAATGACCTGACTGTGAATGAATTACCTCTAGCAACCACTAGAGGCCACTTACAATAGCTGAGGACTCTGGCATGGTAGCCATGTCATGAAGAAGTGCTGGCGTGGTGGCCATGACAGGACGGGACTGGGCTAGGGACCACCGGATTAGGATAATTTGAGACCCTTGGACTAGGAAGCACTGAGAGCACCGGACTCGAGGCAAATATAAATTTCTATAAAAAATAATATTTAATGAAAGCTAAACCTAAACCCGCCCATCAGACTGCTTGGTTCATCACTCCACAGAACATGTTTCCACTGAGTCCAGTGGCGGTGTGGTTTACACCAGTCATTCTGACGTCAATTGTACTTGATGATGTGACGCTTGCATCAGTTGCTCTGCCATGGAAACCCATTCTATGAAATTCCGCAGCACAGTTTTTGTGCTGATATTAATGCCAGTGGAAGTTTTCAACTCCTTATCCATGGAATAAGCAGAGGGTTGGTGACTTTAACATACCATGCGCCTCTTATGTGGTCTCCCACTTCGTGACTAAGCTACTGCTTTTCCTAAACACTTCCACTTTCCAGTAATACCATTTACAGCTGACATGAAATATCTAGCAGGGATGAAATTTCATAAACTGCAAAGGTGGCATCCTATCACAGTACCATGCTTGAATTCACTGAACTCTTTAGAACGACTCATTTTATTCACAAATTTTTGTAAATGCAGACTGTGTGGTTAAGTGCTTGATTTTATACACCTGAATTCAATAATTAACAGGTGTGTCCCAATACTTTTGTCCATAGTGTACCTTGACACTGTGAAATTAAAAAATACAAACATTTATGCAAGCCAAACAATATGAGAGCTGAATATAGGGCCTAATAGAGTGGGGAACACCACAACAGTTTTGGTTCAAAAGCATCCAAAATGCAGCAGAAGTCAATGGTGGTGGAGGAAGTCACCAGGGTTGAGCAGGAGCGCTTGCACATTAAGGCAGTGTGGACTGGACCCGTGACCTCCACAAGCCAGACTCAGCTTTCAGATAAGGGCGGTATATGATACCCTCGCATGCCCCTTAAGCCCGAGACACACTGGACGATTTTCGGCTGTCCCAGACAAAAGAATGGCATCGTGAAACAATCGAGACGATTTCTGTGATCGTGGCTCCTAAATGGTGGTTCTGTTTTGTACATTGAGAGAGGTTCAAAGACGGCCATTGTCACAGTCTTGCGACCAAAGATAGCCTACGATAATGTCAGAAATTCAGTCTGATCATCGCACACTGTGTTTGCTGTTACGATCCAAGTTTACTGACCAGCCAAAAAAATGCATCATGGTGCTAAAACATAAAACTGCTTCCCTCAAGCTCTTATCCATTCCTCTTTCGCCGCTTCTACTTTCATTATGCGACATGGATCTAATAAACTCAACTACGACGTGTGTACACCTATTGACTCCTACGCTTCTTCTTTTAGTGTTTTATGGCGGTTGGCAAACCAGCTTTTGGTGCATATTCTGCCACCTACTGGGATGGCATGTGAGGTGATGATTTCAAGGGAAATGCTAATAAAAAAAAAAAAAGACTCCTACGCTACAACGCACATTTCTATAAAAGAATAAAACGTCATCAGCATGCGCTAGCGTTAAACAAAAAGAGCGTGATAAATCACACTTTAGCACAGGGGTGTCAAACTCAGTTCCTGGACAGCTGGAGCCCTGCAGAGTTTAGATGCAACCCTAATTAAACACACCTGATCCAGCTAATCAAGTCATTTAGGCTTAATTGAAAACTACATGGTTTGAGTGTTGGAGCAGGGTTGAAACTAAACTCTGCAGGGCTGCGGCCCTCCAGGAACTGAGTTTGACACCCCTGCTTTAGCAGTTGTAGTTTTATGTGTGCTGAAAAAAGTAGAAGTGGCGAAAGAGGAAGGAATAAGAGCTTGAGGTAAGCAGTTTTATATTTTAGCGCCATGTCGCATTTTTATTGGCTAGTCAGTAAACGTGGGTCGTGACAGCAAACGCACTGTGCGATGATCAGACTGAATTTCTGACATTATCGTAGGCTATCTTTGGTCGCAAGACCGTGACAATGGCCGTCTTTTGAACCTCTCTCAGTAGGAGCCCGGTCTCATGAAAATGCGTATAAATAGTACGCCAAAATAAAAATGAAAACTCGTGGTATTGATATGCAAAAATGGACTTTGGCGTCATCTTCCAGACACACAAATCTTGAATTTTATTTTAAAAAACTCAACATTTCTAGATTTCATGGCATGAGGCCAGCATGAAATTAAAATTAGCTTCACACACATATTCTCATAGACTAGCTTATTCATTAACTAGTATGGTCTTCAGGACTAACATACCTGTGAAGTATGACATACAGTGATGAGGTCCTGTCCAATTTTAAAATCTTCATTATCAAAATGATGAGCAGTACTGAACTGATTTCTATCCACAGCTGCATTGCTAAGGGAAGTCTGAACAACAGCCAGATTGAAAGTGGATAGTTTTAATAAGGAGGAATATGAATCTGAGCAGGCTCTCTGGATGGTGGTTGCAGTCAGTTTGCAGTTCATCTGGGGTGGGAGGTATAGGGGAAAAGAGCATCAACCAAGTAACATTTCCTTAAAAAAAATGCATTTATGAATTTTGCAACCTTATTAGCGCTAAATGCATGCTTAATAGTCACATTAAGAAATGGCTCTTATTAAATAATTTTTATTCAGAATGCATAGTTTCCAAATTAGTTCACGCTCATATTCTTTTCTTACAGGTAGCGTAAAGTCTTTCCTCTGGACAGTCTTTTTCCATCTTGCAGGGAAGATTTTGAATGCTTCGGCCTGATGGGGCTGAAATAGAGCACACTGGAGGAGAAATACAGCCACTATACAAGCAGTGAAACTATGACAACTTTTTTAAATAATATATAAGTATTTATAAGAATAAGTAGTTCTTTTTTTCTTATCAAGTGTTTCCATTTATGGAGGTTAATTGTATCTACTGCTGTCTAAGCAACAAATTGCCTCTTGAAGACCTTAAAGATTGAAAGTAAAAGTGGTGCCCCACCAAAACACAACATATTTTGGATGACACACCCATTTCAAGTCTTGCAGCAGTAATGAGTGATCAGGTTGGATTAAGTAGACACTGAAAATATGCAGTGCTTAAGGGCTTCTAGAACAACGTTTGAAAACACTTCTGTAACCAAACTAACATATTAGCTCCCAAATATGCTAATATAAATAGAAATTCACCACAATTTTGTGTAACTAACTTTAATGGAGCACAAAGGGTGAATTTGTGAACATCTTACCCTTTTTTTTCTCAGTATAATGAAGTTGTATGAAGACCAGGACTGTTTAAAATTTCTCCTTTTTTGTTTCACAGAAGAAAATTATACAGATTTGGAATTATTAGGGTGAGTAAATGGTCATTTTATTTTAGGGGCCTTTAAAGCTAATGAGTAGTAGTGAGAGTACAACTGAGAGAGAATGTGAAGTTGTCAAATGGTTAGAGAAAATAAACAGCAAGGAGAATATATATTCAGTTGTATTTTAAAGTAGATTTAAATGTAATCTAGTAATTGTCTTAGTAGAAATGTCTAATATAAATGTAATATAGTATATGGCCAGAAATGTTAAAAAGTAAATTTACCATTACACAATCACAAATGCAAGGGGGAAAAAAAGATTTTATTATCCTGTAGTTTGCCTGAGAATAATGTAGCATTTGCAGGCTCAGTTTGTATAGTTTTATACAATGTTAACCATCTTTTACAAATGGAATGAATAAATGAATGAATAAATGACTTTATTCCCTAAACACTGCTTGTCTTAGGTTCTGCACAGTCCTTACAAACACTGACCATGAAACAGTTTTAAAAAAGTAAATCCACATTGTTCTCAAGGGGGCATCTTACCCCATCTTCCTCTTTTCATAAGAGCATTCAATTTTTTTTTTTTTTTTTTTTTGTATTTTCCGTTATAACTGATAGGGCATAAATGTAAAGTAATTTCCAGTAGTTTGTAAAAGAGAATCAACAATAGTGAAATCATAGTAATATTAAGTTAAAAATAACAGAAAAATATTCACTTAATTCATGTCTTCAGTTCCTCTCATCCATACAGAAAGGAAACTAATAACCCTACTATAGCAACACACATGGAGAAGGACACAGAATATGATCCATTAGGGCTAACAGTTGTAGAAGGGCTCTTTATAGAGGCAAAACATGTGCCCACATTTCCCACCCTGTCCACAGCTACCAGCTCTACTTCTTGAGAACAACAGGAAGCATTATAAGATGCCACAGTTACATTAATGCCGTCCGCACTCATCACATTACTTAAGCTGAGAGAGCCATTGCCACGACTGAGGGACGCTCCAGCTATGCCTGTACCGTTAATGTCTGTTAAGTTGGCAGAAAGCTCCCATGATCCTCTGCTGCATTCCACAGCACAGTCAGCTTTGATGCTCACGACCTGACAGACGGGGCTAGAGAAATCAGTGACCTTCCAAAAAAAAAAAAATAGAAGTTAATCAAAGTCAATGAGGAGATTAAAATGCTAATACTGTTTGCATGTAAAAACACTGAGTGATGCAGAAAGCTATATTCTTATCAATGATAATAATATATATTCTTGTTTTTCTGCAGCTTTCATAATGGCTACCTTAGTCATGACAGTGAACCACAGCGCCACATAATTTGAGTCACCGGAATCTGGATCTTCTGCTTCAATGGTGAGTGTGACATCCGTCCCTGACCCTGTGCCGGAGGGTGCAGTCAGTGTTACGATTCCCTGAGCACTTCCCTCTGTCCCCGTGTCCAGAGAGCTGGGGAAAGACGCACTGAAGCTGCGGTCTGTCCGGGCTCGGATAGTGTAACTGCCGCCTGTAGCATTAGTGACCAGTGAGAAGTTGAGAACGAAAGGGACTCCAGGCTCTATAGTGCTGCTTGGTTGTGCCTGAGAAGGGTTATGGTTAATATGGTTAGAGAGATTGCCAGTTTATTTTGCATGTCTCATACATATTATTGCAAATTCCATTAAAGTCATGAATTTTAATTTTGAGGTGAACTGGCTCTTCAAGCTCACCGTTATAGTTATTCCAGAGCCTTGTTGCTGGGTGGGTGACTGTCTCTGGAATCGACTAGGCAAAGATCGAGTTGAGTCATTTAACAGCCCTTTGAGCTGCACCACAAACGCCCTCTCTGGGATTCTGTCTATGTTGACCAGGAAGTCTGTCGCTCCCAATGATTTACTGGTTCCATTAACAACATGAGATCCTGAAGCTTCAACTAGAAGCACATCAGTCACTGTGACTGAATCTCCTCCGGTCACAGAGACAAACAAAGAAGCATTCCGACCTGAGCAATCAAAGAAGCATTTTATTTGTTTCATTTACATTGATGAAAATAAATAATATTAATAAAAATAAAAATAATAATAAAAATAATAATTTTTCATGTTTATACACTCCTGTTCATTAAGATTTTTTTCCCCAAGAAATTAATACTTTTGTTCAGCAAGGATGCATTAAATTGATCAGAAGTGACAATAAACATTCTTAATGAACATTCTATTCATCAAAGAATCCTGAAAACATGCATTACTTTTTTCAAAACAAAACAAAAAAAAACATATATATTAAGCAGCACAACTATTTTTAACATTGATAATAATTTCTTGAGTACCAACTTATCATATTAGAATGATTTCTGAAAGATAATTTGACTCTGGAGTAATGGCTGCCGAAAATTCAGCTTTGCCATCATAAATTACATTTTAAAACAGAAAATAGTAGTTTTAAATTGTAATCATATTTCACTTTTTTACGGTTTTACTGTATTGTTGATTGAAAAATGCAGCATTGGTGAGCATAAGGTGAATATTCTCCCAAAAATATTTAAAAAATCTTTCCAACCCCAAACTTTTCAATGGTAGTGTAACTGTTTAGATATAATCAAAAAATATCAAATGAAGATGACGAAATCATACCCATGAGAGGACGATTAGTTTTCGGTATGAAGTCACCTCCCTCTAACTGCTCCACAAAGTTAAAGAGAAAGTTCACAGAACTCTGACCTGTAATTGCAATTAAAGCAGAGTGAATATAGCACAATTATTGTGAGATGTAACAGTGATTGGAATGTTTCTAAGGAAACATTTTACTGATATTATTTTTTATTTTTATTTATTTTTTTTTCAAAACCATTGTTTGTTTAGGTTTAATTTCTAAACATTCAAAACTGGAGTGGTCCACACATTGTGCAATCAAAGATTTGATTAAAAATAAATACAGTAACAAAATCTCAATGGTTTACTAACAAAACAAAACATATACTGGCAGATTAAAAACCTGTACCAGTGACTTTAAGGCTGTAGAAGCTTGTAGAGTTAATGCTGATCTTCCATTCCCCTGTCTGGTTGTCAGAGTTGAGTTTTACTCTCTTCAGATTCCCTACAGTCAGGATGCTGCCCAGAGGACCATTTGCCACTGAACTTGACTGAGACACACCTGAAAGACAGGCTTATTTTTAACACTGATTTTGGCATCTTATTTTTCTTTTGGCCAAAATAAAACACTCATATCTGCAAACAAAGCTCGAGGTTCACCGGTCGGACTGTAGACGGTGAAGACTGGAGAGTCTCCAGTGACATACACAGTCACATTGGACAGAGATGGATCTAAGACAAAGGAAAAGTTTTCTGCAATAGCTGGACTTCTCACCACTTGAAAAAGTGTTACCTTCAAGGAAAAACAAAGATGTTTTCAGTTTGTTTCAGTGCAGCAAAATTTCCAATCACCAAATGGGAAAAAATATATTGCAAATATTGGTGTACATACTTCCTATTCTTATTATTTTTTTCCATATTAAATATGTTATAGTGAGAATAAACAGATAATTGACACACACACAAAGTCATCATCTCTCATTCTTAGAACATACCAGGGCAGAGGTAGATGCATCTTTAATGACTGCAGTGGCTTGAGACAGTGTAGCTTTTGTGACCTCTATGGTCTGTCCACCAGAA